>HE671545.1:27644-232963 GCA_000313835.2 Heliconius melpomene melpomene
TCCGTGGAATTTTCTTCTTGGTAGTTTCAGTTTCTTACACGCAATAGCACCTCTCACCAGTCTATGGTCGGAATTAAAGTTAAATTTGGGCACCACACCAACATTGTTAAAAATCTTGGGCACATTAGTAGTAATGAAGTCTATCTCGTGTTTATCTTTACCATTAGGGGAGATCCAAGTCCATTTATTTTTCTGCTTTTTAGGAAAAAAAGTGTTCATTATTCTCAAGTTATGTTCGAAACAGAAATCTATGATTCTTTGGCCATTATCGTTTCGCCTTCCTTGGCTATATTTTCCCAAAATATATTCACCTATTTCCGATTTACTTCCTATTTGACTATTAAAATCACCCATTACTATTATATTCTTATTTACTATTTGCATTGTTTTGGTGAGGGTTTGGTAGAATATATCTTTCTCCTTCTCTGTTGCTTGGTCTGTAGGGGCATATATCTGAAGGATTGAGAATGGATTCCTGAAACCAGGTAAATTTATATTTAAAATGCCAATTCGATCTGATATGCCAACAAATTCTTCCACATATTTTTTTAATTCTTTTTTAACCAGAAATCCTATTCCGTAATTCCCTTGAATTTCTCCTTTGAAGAAAAATATGTATTCTTTAAATTCCTGTATCTCTTCTCCGAGTCTTCTAACTTCACATAGGCCCATTATGTCCCATTTAATATCCTTTAATGCATTTTCGAGCTCGATGAGTCTGTCTTCCGTTCTTAGTGTCCTTGTATTCAGAGTGGTTATATACAGTTTGTTAGATTATATATAGTTAGTAGAAGTTAGTTAGATTATATTAAACACTGATTTTAAGTTTACTATAAAAGATTGACAAAATATTTTCGTTCGTTTCGCAAAAAAAACAGGGGAAACCTAGTGTCGAGACACTACATTCTATATTTTATGCCCAATTTTTGAAGTATTGCTTGCTGAGGGGAGGAACTCAACGCCACAATTTTTCTTGTTATCACAGCAGGGAAATAAAATTAATTCATTCCCCGGTAATCGAACCCACATCCGTCGTGTTCATTGTCAAATAGCCTTATCTTTTAAACATATGTAGATATAAATATTTAATTCAAACCTCATCATCCCAGACATACCTCCATGCACTTGTGTTCAAAATGTCATGTAATCGATCAACGATATTCAAGTGTCAATTATAATGCTGACAGCCAATTGACTGTTGATTTTATTAGGGCGGAGTGATAAAGTGCTTTGGAGGCCGACGTGAGGTCTACTTGTTTGTCAACTTTTATTTTTGTTGGCGGTGTTTTTTTTTTGGGTTTGTTTTGTAAATTGTTAATTTAATACAACATTTTCTATTATAAATTATATTGAACTAGGCGTCGCGCGTAGCCTGCACTTTTTTCTCCTTCTCTTTCTCCTCAGTGTTCCATTGTATTCCCTATTTTCTGTGTGAGTTTAGTCGTTTCGTATGTGTTGTCTGTCAGTTACTCAGTTTTTTAGCGTCACGCTGTATGCCGCACATCGTAAGGGGTATCTGGGAACGTAGTGTTACGACACTCCGTTCCCATTAAAACATATCCGTTCCGTATCCGAATGGTGGTTTTTCTCACTATACCACGATGGGCATAAAAATATTAAAAATTTTCAGTATATTAATAATATTCTTACCAGATATGTACAGAGAGATGGTCGGAGTCGGTGTTCCCATTGCGATGCACAGTATCGTCATACTTGATCCTTCCACGACCAGGTTTACAGGATTTATTGTTGGTGGCTGTTGGAAAAATGGTAAACATTATATATATATTTATATGTATATAATAGAATATATTACTCGTATGTAAGTTAATTTATCTAAGGTAAATATTTAAAATATCGAAGCTTATTTTGTGAAATGTCGATGATTGTTGGTATTCGACTATGAATATGTATATTTATATTGTAAGTTTTTTTCTCGAATAGCACCGTAGGCAGAAGGAAACTAGTGTTAAACTTAGAGAGAATTCATTTCGAATTCCTTTTTTTGAAATTTTCAAGACATTGATTGTTGCATATTAGAACTCAACACCGCACTTTTTGTTATTTTTTTCGAGTGGAAATTGAACCAAACTCTGTCGGGTCAGTGCTTAACTGACCCGACAGAGGTTGGTTGGTGGAACCACGAAAGCCAGCCAGATATCCAGTATATTTAATTTTTCATACAAATATAAAAATTAAATTATAATCATAAATTATATAAATAATTCTAAAATTAACCTATATTATTTATGAATGAGAACATCAACTTATTCCAATCTATTTACCGTTTGTCACAAACAGGCTTAGTTCTAATTAGGCGCTTGTCCTACGCAATATTAAGGTCTGATTCATTTGTTCGTTATCTATATATATATATATACTAGCCGACGCGCGCAGCTTCGCTTGCGTATTTAAGGGTGAATTCTAATAACCCATGAAACATGTGTTCAATGAAATATTTTTAAGAGTCTAAATTTCAAATTTTATAAAAATCGGTTGTGATTTAAAGATTTTTCCATACAAACTTTCAACCCCTTATTTGCACCCTGAGGGGGTGAATTCAAGAAAACCATGAAACACATGTTCAATTAAATATTTTTAAGAGTATAAATTAAAAATTTTATAATAATCGGTAGCGTTTTAAAGATTTTTCCATACAAACTTTCAACCCCTTATTTGCACCCTTAGGGAAAGAATTCTAGAAAACCATGAAACACGTGTTCAATTAAATACTTTTAAAAATCTAAATTTAAAATTTTATAAAAATCGGTGCCGATTTAAATTTTTTTCCATACAAACTTTCAACCCCTATTTCACCCCTTTAGGGTTAAAATTATTCAAAATCCCTTCTTAGTGGATGTCCAGATTACGAAAGTAAACATCTGTCCAAATTTCACGTTTCAACGCTCAGCGGTTACGGCTGTGCGTGCGTCTTACCTCAGTCAGTGAGGACAAGTCCTTTTATATATATAGATTATGTCAATGTTTCTGTAGACGTTGTGGAATAATTGTGTATTGTACGCGTTCATTACTAAAGAGGTCAGTATTTCTTTTTTAAAAGGAAATATTCCATTCCTTCGACTTGGGTCGAACCCGCAACTGGTCTATTTCAGTAAGAAGATGTTCGCCTGTGAAGTAGGGCTCATTTATTAGCATGGTAGTATGCAAAATAAATGTATACTTAAACTATTCAAAAAATGTATAGATGAAAAGCTTCGAACTGCATGAACGTTTCATATCTTTTAATAAATTATATAACTATTTTTCTATTTGTAGAATAGACAATTTACGTATATCAGATAAATAGGGATTTGGCCTTAAGCTTTCTCCGACATTGTGAGGGAGTTGACCGTCTGCTACGTGTAAATATATTATTCTATTACTTTATTTTCACGTATCTCCTGCATACTGCAGATTTCGCTAAGAGAATTAAATCAGCTTCACGCTGTATCCCGCACAAAGCGGGTTAAATATAGCGATGAAAGCGAAAAAAAAGCGGAATCCAGAGATTAGCGGGTTCAATCAAATAAACTCTTCATTTATAATGTTCATAACGATTTTGAGCACAAAATTCTGATTTACCTCCACAAAAGCTGGATAAGCTGGATCAGTCCATGCCAGTAGGGTCTCCGACGGTAAAGAGTCTCCAGCATCAGTATGAGCTTTAACCCACGCTACATATTGTGTGTTAGGTGTCAGCTTCTCAAGTGTGTGACCAGACACCGAAGTGGATATCTTCGTTACATTAGTCTGGTTCAGGCTAGGCATCTTGTAGTATAATCTGTTAGAAGAAAATATATAGAAAGTAATATCATAAATCAATTAGTTGAATAGACATATCAAAAAAAGATTATATTTTTTTAGAAAAAGCATATTCTAAAAAAAATATTTTTCTTCCTAAGTGTGGAATAATACTTTAAAAATGTAATAAAAAATGTTATATACAAATCGATTGGTAGATGTTGGCATACATTATCAAGAATTTTGAGTTACATATAATATGTTCATATATATTTTTTCTTTAAAATAATTAAGATACATCCTCCTAATTATTCTGGCAATGAGTCTTTTCCCACATACATATGTGAAAAGCATTAATTTTCTCCGAATTTTTGAGATATTTCCAGCGAATGCATAGCATTGATTGAACCAATAAGCAATGGAACAGAATTTTGGATTAACAGCCCTCATTGCGAAGTAGGGAGAGTGGACACTGTGATTACCATGTCATTCGATTTGGGGCAAATTGACTAAAGTTTGGGAAGCTTTTCAGTATTGATACTCTTATTCAGTCTGGTACATTTGTAGCCTTATATTTTTAAATAGTGTTAAAATTGTTGTTGTTTATTTGGATTTTAGATTTTTTACCAGCCCCAGTTAAAAAAAAAAATTTTTGTTGTCGGTTTAATTTTTTTTATGGAGAATATTGGAGAACATAGAGTCAGAACACTCCACTCTCTATTTTCCAACCGAATTTAAGACTTTGAATCTTAAGTAACACAAAGCCGCAATTTTATAAAATTGATAAATATTTAAACATAAATAAACCTTCAAAGGAATTTTAATTCCCAACTATCTCGTTCGGTGAGGCATGTCAATGGCCCCAATCAAAACTTTGCTTGTCATGTAACTTATGAAGTCGGTTATCATTATCAACTTACCCCGACGTGAACAAACTATAACTTTGATTGTTTAACTAATGGTATGGTTTTAAGTTATAATCACTTTAATTTAATTTTAAGAAATTTTAATTGACAATGATAAAAAAAAATCTGTTTCACGCTCTATCCCTCATAGTGGGGGTAGACCTAGTGTACCCAGTGTTGATACCCTCTGTTCTTCTAAATGGTCTTGACAAACGGATAGAACGGATAGCAAAGTTACTTACGTATAGAAAATCTTTTCATCGGGCAACGAGAACTGTGGTGGTTGCCAGCTAAGTGCCAACCAAGTAGCAGAGTGTGATGATACTGACAGCGAGTGTGGCGGAGATGGTATGCCCGAGACTTCTTTATTTTCCGTATCTATTGAAATAATATATTTTTAATTTTTTACCTTCACGCTCTATCCCTCATATAGCAGGCAGAGGGAAAGTAGGAAACTAGTGTTAAAATGTTCCGTTCCTCAGTTTTCGTTGGGACTCAACGCCGTGCTTGTGCGTGTGCCGTGGTTACCATAGCGAAGAAAATGAAAATATTTCATTCTCCCAAGTGGAAAACGAACCTTAAAACTCTTAATGTTATTTATACAATTTTTTTATAACTTCACTCTATATCCCGCATAAGAAAGGCGGAGAGAATCTACGGATAGTGTCAAGATACTGCGTTCTCTATTTAATATTAGAATTCGAGACACAGTATGAGGCGAGAATGAGTGGCGAAACTTAACGCCGCACTTTGTCTTTTCAGGGTGGGGAAATAACTCATCCTCCCGAGCAAGGATCGAGTTCACAATCATCCTATCAAAGTCAGATATTTATACGATATTGGAATAACATTATATAATTTATGATATTACTGCCTGTTTAAAGTTCAACTTTAAATATAAAACATAATTAGCTCGACCATTTGGCCGAGCTATTCAAGAATATATGGGTTAATGCTTTGTCATATTCGAACTTTTAATATGGATTCTTAGTATGGAAATAAAATAAATGTCACAATTTAAAATGGTGTTAAAAATAAAACTTATCTATCATTTTTAGCATTTTGCAGCTGTATATTATAAAAATTATGATTTTTTTACACCTTTAAGCTTCCAGATCCTTAATGGAAACGGGAGTGTCTTGAAACTAGTTCTCCCCGGATTCTGATTATCTAGTGTTAAGATACTCCGTATAAAATGATTTTCTGAAACTTACCCCCAGTTATATTAAGAAGTAGCATGCTAGATGGCAGAGAAGTGCCTTTGTCGTTAACGGCCACAACGAAGAGATGGTAGGTGCTGTTCACTTCTAAGCCTTCTATCCGTGCCATTGTTTGTGTTACGTTCATTTGCTAAAACATTATACATATTAACTTTCTTTATATAAAATTTCAATTTCTAACATTATTTCGTTTTAGATCAGTTACCTAGGAGTTTTAGGGCAATTACCTAGGAGTAAGAGATTTAATGTTATATATTACCCACTAACGTTGAGTCTATAATTTCAAAAATGGTAACTACAGCTTTAAGTTAAAATTTATTGTGAACCTGTTTACTGATTCTTTGATTTTGAATTAAAAAAAAAAACAATTAATTATCTGTCGCCTTCCAAAAATATGATTATGGCTTCAAATTGGGTGTGCAAGATTTATTGGAGCAAGGATTATCAATCATATTAAGGATACTTAAATGTATTATCTGAGGACCACATTATACTGATTACAAAAACCTGTTTAATATTATTTAAGCTGTAATTTTCCTCTCTGAGTCCGGCTTTTAAATTATGTGAAATACAGTTAATCTCTTATAAGTTATAGTCTATAGTCTAGTATAATATACAAAATTGTCCAAATTACTTACATTATCCAACTGCACAGTATTGTAATAGTAAGGTTGCGTATTATTGCTAATTTTCTGCCAGTGTACAGTGTAGGAGGTGGCGTTGGCGCCGTCAGATGGTATAATCCAGTCCAGGAATAGCTTGTCATGAGATACCACAGCGTGGACTTCCCTTGGCGGTCCGGGGAGGAGACCAGTTCCTGTGTTATAAAGCGTGTATGAGGATTCTGTCGCTAAATGGTACACGGAATCCATATATATTAAAGTAGATGAAATCAATATTTTGTATATTTCATTTATCTAAGGAATTTGCTTATAAAGTTTTCATTACAAAATACCTAGGTATGTCATTAGATATTCTTAAACAGTTATTTTTTATAAATAATATATTTAACGCGTTTTAAAAAGAATATACTTACAGCTTTTGTCGTAACATGACTTGATTCTAAATTCATTAACTTTCTATTATTCTATTTATTATCAAAACAATAAAGAAAATCTGAAATACTCAATAAAAATCTCACCTTCTTCGAAGCACTGTACAATATTGCCAACATAAGCGATGCAAGTGTAGAACAAGCCGCTGTATGCGCCTGCGCACGCGCCCCGACACGCCGCTGGTACACCCCGTCTTGCACAACAGGTCTCGTGATTACGACCTAGAAATTACCAATTTTTTAGCTCCACGCTGTATGCCGCCAGAAGCCAGAAGGAACCTAGCGTTGGGAAATCGAATAATTCATTCCCCGAGTGGGAATTGAACCCACCACGACACAAAGATAATTTTAACACAAGGTTCCCTTAGCCCACCCTACTATATAGGGACATGAACATAACATAAAAAAATATTTACCGCCAGCACCACATCTAACGAGCTTATTAAATTCCTGTTCACACAGCGGCGCGAGGGTCCTCAGGTCAGACATCTTAGCGTCGTAGGAGCAGAGCGGCATGCACACGCCGGACAGTTGCACTCGTTCACAGCAAGCCGTTATGTTGTAAGCGTTGGCGTTCACTTCTTCTTCTTCTATAACCTGATTTTAGTTAACTTGATTAGAGAAGAATATAAAATGAAAAAAATCTTTGCATCTAAATTAGTAATTAATTATTTAGATATGTCCTTCTGGAATTATTAGATGCTTCTATAAAAATTTAGAATAATAAGGAAAAAGCTATATATTTTTTGATATTTTTTGATACAACTTTCAAAGGTTGCTTCTATTATTTTTTAATAAAAAATGGAAACAATCGCAACAGACAATTTTAGAGGAATTTATTGAAAACTTAGATAGTTATTAATAAAGATTTAGTAAAGATCCCATTTATACAACAAACAGATGCTAAAATTAATATAATATGATACTTTATATATAGTAAATAATTAATGTATTTGTTACCTGGCTTTGAGTTCTAAATATAAGTCTAGGAGAGGCCTCTCCCACGCCGTGTTCATTCGCAGCTTCCACGAAAATTTCGTAATCAGTATTAGACTCCAAATCTTCTAAGATATAAGGTGACTGAATCTGTTAATACAACAGTTATAATTACATTAATATAAAAATACATTACAATTCCTATAATAAAAGATTGTTTATAATTTTATTATATTATTCTACCTTATCCAAAGTCCTATAATCGTCATCCGATTGCAAAGACTTGAAATGTAAATTGTAGTATTGGACTGTATCAGCCAAAGCAGCAGGTGGAGCCCAGTGTACCACTGCGTAGTCGGTGTCGATGTTAGTGAGGTGAAGACGAGATGGTGGTCCAGGGAGGACGCCGTAGCCTTGGAACAGGCAGTTGGTGTACGCTGTCATGTAACGGAGACACCTGGTGGAAATTAATTTTATTGGTATTAGTAATTTGTATAGTTTTTTGGTTATTTAATGATATCAGTTATATCTGGGATTAATTTTGGAAATTTATGTGCTGTAGTGTTTTCTGGAGTAAATTATATCTTCGACACTTAGGGAGAATTTGTAATGATTAAAGTGTAATATATATCATTTCGAATTTACTTTTTTTATGTGTGCACTATTGAACTTCAAAAAGATGCAATGGCAGCTGTTATGGATCCGATTTTCAGTCAAGGGAATGATTACATATGAATAGAGTGTTTTAGCATTAGAATCTCTACGCATACTTTGCTGTATCCGAGATTATTAGAGAATGATTCATCACTACGTTCTTACAAACACAATAAAATAAAAATCCAAACATTACAAGAACAATAGGCTTACTTGAAATGATGAAAGTCCAACGAAGTTATATTCCCACTGCACAGCGGCAAACACTCTTCGGGAAGTCCCCTAGATCTACAGCACGGTGTATGGTCGAGACCGTTGGCCAGACACCCAAAGGTGGTTCCAGCCCACGGTGCGCATATCATCAGGTCTGTGACCTGCAACTGGTGATTAGAGAGGTGGTCTTTGGATGATTGTGCATTAGTCACAAATGGAGGCGAAGATGTTTGGTGTTTTAATGGTACACA
The DNA here is from genome assembly GCA_000313835.2 of Heliconius melpomene melpomene. Taxonomy (NCBI): domain Eukaryota; kingdom Metazoa; phylum Arthropoda; class Insecta; order Lepidoptera; family Nymphalidae; genus Heliconius; species Heliconius melpomene. The sequence continues at coordinate 36,619 of HE671545.1, forward strand.
AAATGATATTTGTTTTGATAGATATATTGTTTCGATATTAAACATAATTATTTTTATATAAAAATGTAGTAGACGGAACGTAGTTTAAATGAACAGTTTTTTTTTACGTAATATATTGGGCTCCGAGGCCTTCGTCTTCGGGACGGTTGGATTCCACTGGTAACAAGACAAAATACGATGTTGATTTCCAAAACTCAATTTTTATAAATTAATTAATTCAATTAATCATTTCAAATTGTTCGAAAGGTGGCAACGGAGTATCTTAAAACTGTATTTTCTATGCTTATTCTGCTAGATGTAGGATTCAGCGGATTATAGCGGATATTGATTTTTTACTTATAGGTTTTATAGGCTACTACTATTTTGATAAGATTTTGGTGTATAAAAATTTGACAATTATCCCATTGCTCATTACCCATTTAAGAAAAAAACTCGTGATATGAATGGGTGAAAATAAATGATATTTCCCCTTTTTGAAATGTAACCTTGTAATGGAAATGTTTTGCGCACCACTCACAAACAAACACAGTAGAAATAGTATTGAAATCTCATATAAAACTGAACTGGGCAGTAGAAGATTCAATCTTCATGGTTAAACAAAAATATTGAAAACCACGTAGAAATTATGATCTCTTAATATTTTTTTTATATGAAACTTCAATATATCTCAGAAACTAAATGTATGAAACACTTAAATGAATGTACATATACCATTTCCATTTTTACAGTTATCTTACCCCAATTTCAAAGGTTTTGGTTGGGTCACACAATTTGTCCACACAACCGTAGTGGTTCATTCCCGCCGTTATACAACATGCTCTGACATCAGGTAACTTGGGTGCTGCCGCCACTGCTGATGGTCTTCGTTTACCCGGTGTCAGTGTTAATGACCTAAATAAGAAGATAATTTTGATGTTTAAAAGCAATATATGAACTTGTTAAGTAGCATTAGTACTTTGTCATCTATTTTTTTAAACAAATGCCTTTTAGGCCTTACAAGAATTGGCAATACTGATTTTGATTAATATTAATTAATTTTGTTAAAAGAGAGCTAAGACATTCATTACTCCATTTACCTTTTTTATCAATTATTTGATAGAAACATAATTCTAAATAAGATATCTAAATTTTGCGATCTTAACAAATTTTATATGAAAATATTTTAAACGGATTAATCGCATAATTATCGCTTATTTCAAACACTATATGAAGTCCGTTATCACAGACAAGTCTACATCTCACCATGGACTTATTTTTGAATACTAAAATACATAGTGTATATGTGTAATAGTGCAGCTAAAAATGCTTCATTTAAAATAAATATATTTTGTAACAAGGTCTATCTGAGCCGATAAAATCAACGCTACACTTTCAAACCAACAAAAAGAGGTTTCCATTGAAATTCGTCGTGAAACGCGCGCTAATTTCTAATTTCATTAATAAATTTAAACAAAGGTTATAAAATTAGAAATTCACCTGATTCCGTAGCTCGGTAAACTCGATCCATGAATATTGTACGATGTGACGGTTATCTCATACATTGTGAATGGCAGCAAATCGTTAAGAACCAAAAATGTTTTGTTCGAAGAAACTTTATACGTCGACGAAGACATTTTAGAGGTTACATTCTTGAGGGAACTCTCAGAGGGATCTATTAAATGGGCATCAAAAGATCTCAATGTTGTCACATTCACTATGTATTCTGTTACAGATTCATAATTTTGCGTGGGTGGATTCCATGAAACATTTAATTGTTTTTCATTTAATGGTTCAACTTCGACGTCTTCTGGTGGACTTGGTAGTAATTCTAAAACAAAAGTTTTAATTGGAGTTATTGTTCTTGTAAAATTCAGGTACAAGTAAATAATCTAGACTTTGAATAATCAAATTCATATAAATAAGCAAATTGTGATTATTCTTTTCAATTCATTTATTTCTTTAACTTTAATTTTAACAATTTTAAAGCAGCCTTATTTATGGTGCAGGGACCCAAGGGTGCGACCATAAACGCGATAGGTTGTGAGTTTGATTCCCACTAGAGACAATGACGCAAAGCGCGGCGTTGAGTTCCGCTACTTAACACGTAATGTCTGCACAATGCCGTAGAAAGTAGGGAATGGAAGTGTTTAATGGGAACATAGTGTCTCAACACTATGCCTATCCTGCTATATGTGAGGAATACAGCGTGAAACTGAAAAAAAAAGAAAGAACTTTCATTCTTAAATTTTATATCTAAAAAAGCAAAATTGACATACCAATGCCTTCAACAATGCAAGCTAAAGTTTTCTCCATTGAAGCCGCACATGAGTAATGTGTCTTTATATTGTCGGTGACAGGTGAATACTCCCCTCTGCAAACATCCTGGCATATATCCGGGATGTGCTCCTGTATACAGCAGGGTACGTGGTTGCGTCCGTCTGCCATACATCTAGAATGAAAATAAACATAATTTATTTAAGGATTACATAAAATACAACTAACTATGAAAATATTCAGATTTTTGACGTAAAATATTATAGCTATTACTAAAAATATTAAATAAAGTTTAGATACATATTTTTATCGTGTTATTAAATTAATCTCACTTATCCATGAAATAAAAATAACATAAGAGCTTATTTTTTTTTTGCAGTGTCTCGATTTTTTTCGATTTTTTTTAAAGAATATATTCAGACCAGCAGTTCCGGAAAAAAGCGCGTTCCACCAAACCAACTCTTCAGCTATAATTAATCGTAATATTAGGATAATATATAAGTATAGTTATTTAATACTTACTTAACAATAGATGGAAAGTCAGCCTGGCAAGCCTCCGGATCCTGGCCTGGTCCGTCTAAAATACTTTGTATACTGCAATACCCTAAACATCCCTTCGAGACATTGGAATTGACGCAACACTCTGTATAATTGTGCGCAAGAGCTGATGCTGGTATGTTTGAGGAGTACGTATCAGTAACATTTCTGCTTTCAGGCGGGGTTAGTCCTTGTGATATTACTGAAATTAGTGAAATTATTAAATTATTTTTGTAATTAGTTAAATAAAAGTAGTGATTAGGTTTTCAATATTTTTATATATATAATTATTTTAAGTGAAATTAAAAATTGGGGTTCTAAAATATATTTTGGATCCGGCTTTCGAACATATAGTAAATTCCAAATCATCATCTTTTATCTTCAGGCCTTTCTTCTTTTTAGAAAAGGTAAAAAGAAACTTTAGGAATACGTCAGCTTACTATCTATTTTTTTACAGTTCGCCAACTGCTGACTGATGACTTACCAGTTAATTTATGGAAACTTCTAACTGGTGGTTCGGTGTTTAACTCGCACATATACAACCCAGCGTCGGAAGGTTTCACGTTCTTTATAACGAGAGCCCACACGTCTCCTCCTTTACTTATACCTGGTCCTTGTAAAGGTTCTTCCGCTGATAAGACATAAAACATTAATGAATTATATAAAAGAGTTTAATAATTATTTTGTTGTGAAATATGAATCATGTCAAAACAATGCCTGTACTAATACTAGTGTTAATCTAACGAATATTTAAATTCTTTGAGTAAAGTTTAAACTGTGAGCTTTTATTACTTACAATCATCATGTAAGACCTGGATCCTTTCATCTCTCGTCACTCTTACACCACCAGCAGTCAAGACCTGGAGGTCTCTGGCCCTCTTCCATAATACTGGTTTACCTCTCGCCCCCAGAACTACGCAAGTCAGTAAAGCATCTTCCCCACTTTTTGTAGCTACTCCACTCCCTGGTGCTCTCATCCATGCTTCTTTGGGGTCTTCATCTTCTTGGTTACCTGAACTGCCTTTCCCTGATGTGTCTTTAGTTGCTGTAACAATTGCTATTATTTAATAAAAATATAATAATATAAACTCAAAAAATTAAAAAGAAAAAGAAAAAGCTTGTTTATCTCGGTCACATGCAAGTATTGACAAGTGAAGCGATTAGGGGGCGAAGTCCTAAGTAACTTCAAATACAAATAGCTACGCGCTGTATCCCGCATATAGCAGAGTAGGTATATAGGAAAGGCCTGTTCAATTTTCAAGACATTGAGCAGAACTCAAAACTACGCCCTGTCTTGTTACCAGAGCATGAAATTAATTAATTAACTTTTAATAGAAACACTTATAAATCGCTTCCAACTAGGTCGTTTAAATTATAATTGAATATTAATCAACAATCACGTAATATATATTATGAGAATAGTTTTATTGCATTAGATTAAAGAGCGTATTTATAGGTTCATTATTTTAGTTTCAATACAAATAATATTATTATAGAGTTAACTATTTATTGAGTACTACTTAATTCCAATTGTTGGAATTAAAATTATTAATTGAAGTAGTTTGGATATATTTCAGTAGATTGTGATTGAAATTAAAGTATCTAATGAACACATTTACAAGATAACTAGGTTCGACCTTCTGTTTCACTCGTGTTGTTAGGTAATATCTAAAATCTTAATTCTGCCGAATTCTGGAGGCATTGCGTGTTGAGGGGCAGAACTGAACGCCGCGCTTTGCCTCGACACCAGAGCGAAGAAATGGAAATATAAACGTAAATAAATATTTCACTTCCTCGAGTGGGGATCGAACCCACAACCGTCGCGTTACAGTCACACCCTTGTGCCGCTGCATCACGACGACCTCAATATTAATATAGAATGTTTAAAGTTATATTTTATTGAGAAGCAATTACCATTACATAGGGTATATGTAAATAAAACCAATTGATAACAGTAGTGATATATCACTATAAGTAGCAACTTCAGACTTCATCCTGCAAGTTGTTCCCTACTTTTGTCTCATATAATCCCCTGAGAAAGAATCGAATCTACAATGATCGTGTCAAAATATTATAGTTTTCAAAATAAACTTCGATCTCTGATTTCCTGTGGGATTATTTTATGAAATAACGTTTGATCTTGTCAGACTTGTGTCAGTGGGAATTTGGTAGGTTTACATATTATTATATAGATGCCGTCGTAGTATGTAAGTTTAACCCTACTTGAGGGAATATTCTGAAATATTACAGAAACAAACCAATTCAAACTTATTTTTGTTAATTTCAACGGTCAATAGAGTCACGTGACAATGGAAACAAAATGGATGTATATGCCCAAAAAATTAAAAAACTCCACCACTGAGCCTATGTAGCTTCATTTTATTATTTAAGCTACTAACAAAGTTGAATCATCAAAGTTTAAGGCACCGGCTTAAAAAGCAATTCTAACCTGCAGATACACCTCCGATAAAAAGGTCGTCCGAACCCTTCGTGGGTGCTCTGCGAATATAAATGTGAATACATTTTGTAGGGCGCGAGTGTTAGCGGTTGGTCTGGTTAGTATATAAAAAGAAAAACATATTTTGGCTCAGTTGAGACGTGTCTGATCGATAAGATCTTTAATATTTAAAGTAGACGACAAAGTGATTAGTCACTCACTGTGTTCTCTCTTTTTACTCCGTACTTGGTACTTCCTAATTCGGTACTTGCGGTAATTGTATATGTTTATATGTAATTTATATGTAAGTACAAAACTAACACTTTATATTCTCCAATTTCTATGAAAATCTCATCAATATTTTATAATACAAAACGATTTCCTTTTATTATTCAATCGCTTCCAATACCACCCCACATATGAAAACTTCATTGAAATTCAGCGCAGAGTTCACTTGACAGGCCCTGGATGAAGGAATCGACGCAAATTGAGCTCTCGGCCACATATCCTGTGGAAAATCAATCTGTATGATAACAGCTTTTTTTATGATGCGACCCAAACTGTTATATTGTTCCCAAATTCAATTTCCCTTGATTTTTTGCTTTCTGCTGAGTGATTGATACATTTAGTGAGAAACGGTTGGTTTATTTTCTATCTTTTTAGTTTAAGATGAGTCGTAGTCGTATTCGTAGACTTCATTTGCGTAGTTTTAAAATATAAAATTCTGTTTTTCTAATTTTTTAGGACTTTCGTTTCTTGAGATCCTCTCACAGTGATCCCCTACACTCCCCAACGAACCGATATTTACCGCCTTTCAGTGTTATTTGTCGTCTGTCAGCCACTCTGACGACAGAGTTTTCTAAAGAGGTATATAGATTTTTTAACTTCCCGCTGTATTCCATATATAGTGGTATGGTAGGCAGAAAGAACCTAAGAACACTTTTGCCTCGTTACCGAAGCGAGGAAAACAAATGGGAATCGAACCCACAACCTAGCGTGTTCCCAGTTACACGCTTGTGCCTCTGCATCACCTCTGCCTCAGTGCTTCCCTACAGTCCCTAAGGCTTCTAATTTTCATGCTGTGAAAAAAAAATCAGTAAAACGGTAAAAAAAAAACGGTAACTGAAAACATTCGTACAGTCTATAGAAGCTTCCTGAAATTCAATATTCCCCTGGAGGGATTAAAGCTTAGTTATTGATTCGATTGGCGTTGTAATTGAGTCTGACCATTTATATCGAGAACCTCATGGTTTTATTGACTTTATATAAGAGCAGGATTTAAAAAAAAAATCATGTGTAAAAGTTCTTAAATTCCTGCTCTCGACGTGAAAACGATTGAGGTTGGCAAGGGCTTAAACTTTTGTTACGTTTTATTTTTTGTAAGGTTTTTTGTATATATTTTTATATTTATGGCTAAAATAAATATATAAATGTAAATTGAAATTGGTGCAAATTGCATCGTAGTCTCTATGAGAGATAGCCATAATTCATTTTGAGAACATAGTGTTAAGATATTCTGTTAGTTCTTATTTTTGATACACTGCATGTTGAGTAGTGGAACCCAATTCAGCAGTTCATCTTGTTAATAGAACTAGGAAATGAAAGTAACATTTACCCATGAGTGGGAATTGAACCCGTAACTAGCGATGGCCTCAAAATCATAAGCAATTTACTTCACCATTGCGTACAGAATACAATTCTATTGTGATAATATAATCCTATATAATTGAAATACGATCCTATTGTATGACAAAGTGAGACCATCGTGGTGCAGTGGTACAAGGGTGTGACTGTAACGCGACTGTTAAGGTTTCGAACCCCATTCGGGGGAATTAATTATTAATTATTAATATTTTCATTTTCTTCGCTGTGGCATTAAGTCAAAAGCCGGGCGTTGAGTTGAGGATCTTCAACTGGCAATACCTCGAAAAATTCGGCGGGAACGGAGTATGTTAACTTATGGTTTCCTCTGCCTGGCTGCTTTCTGCGGGATACAGCATGAAGGTACAAATAACTGTGCAAAGATGAATGGAAGTGTCTTAATGAAAATGTAGTGTTTTAACACTAGGTTTCCCTGTTAAGAGCGGGATGCATTTGACGTTGAATTTTGCGTGGGTACGATTCCTGTTACTAAAGTAAAACTGCGTAAAGTTCAGCTACACATAACTATCAATGGCATCATAGAACAGAATATCTGGACACTACATATCACCACTTACCCCGCTTTGCGAGAAATAAATATGAAACCTCAAATATATACATATTTAACTAATTTAAGTTATACGACGCTTTTACAAGTAAAACGCAACTTGAATAAGATTGCAGTGAGATTAAAGTTAATACAGACAGATATGAAATATCCAGAGTGGAAAAATTGCTTACTTTGATATCATAACTTTTACAACATTCTTCCTTATAACTATTAGAATAAGGATTAAATTTGAAAAACATTAAAAATGTTTCAGTTTAAAATGAAAACTGACGAGTGTGATTTGAAAGACTATATGCGAAGTGTTTTCTTCCTTGTTAAGCTTTTGTATAAGGATTTGCAAATTATATTGGATTCTTTGGTTTAAAATGAACGTGTGGTAAATAACAGAGAGACGATAATAATAATAGTATTAATACGTAAATTGTTGACGACATACCGAATGCACCATCCGCGTTCGTCTGTAATGAGACTGTATATCCCGCGTAAGTGTGGAGGTCGTGGCTTTTTGAATGTCAAGAACCTCCATAACCACGAGGTATGCAGTCTTAGAGAATATTTTCTCAAGATTGACGTGAATATGCACAAGGATGTGGTAACAGTTGACAAAGGCCTTACTCCTCTTTCCTTGGGCAAAGAGAACTGGCGTCGGCCTGTAGTACTTACTACTTCTGATCGCATGGCTGTATGGAAGAGCAAGGAGCTGCATGGTAGATTCCATAGAGCCCTAGTGGGCCAGGACGTGGATACTGTTTCATCATTATCTTGGTTACAGTTCGGGGATCTTTTCGGAGAAACTGAAGGTTTTGTCTGTGCAATTATGGACGAAGTTATCAAGACACGGAACTACCAGAGACATATTATGAAAGATGGCACTATCGACATCTGTCGGGCGTGTCATCGACCTGGGGAGTCCCTCAGACATATTGTCTCTGGTTGTTCTCATCTTGCTAATGGCGAGTATTTGCATAGACACAATCAAGTAGCCAAGATAATACACCAGCAACTTGCTCTTCAATATGGCCTTGTAGAATTGGAGGTGCGTTACTACAGGTTCAATCCCATGTCTGTTCTTGAAAATAGCTGTGCTTTGCTCTACTGGGATCGGTCTATTATTACTGACAGGTATATTGTTGCCAATAGACCTGATATAGTACTAGTAGACCGAGTGGCGCGCCGCGCAGTGATTGTTGACGTTACTATCCCACATGATGAAAATCTCGTGAAGGCCGAAAAAGAAAAACAATCTAAATATTTGGACCTAGCCCATGAGATTACCGCCATGTGGGATGTCAATGCGACTATCATTGTGCCGATAGTGGTTTCGGTTAACGGTTTAATAGCGAAAAGCCTCGACCAACACCTTAAGAGGCTATCGCTTAGCTGCTGGATCAAGAACCGGATACAGAAGGCAGTATTACTTGAGACGGCACGTATTGTGCGGAGGTTCCTCTCTCTGGAGCCCTAGCCACCGATGGCTTGGACCCTTGTCCCGCCCTCGGAAGAGTGGTTTTTTTATATTTTTAAATGTATCTTTTTTATAATCATTTATATTTAAAAATGTAAAATTGATTCACTAATTTAATAAAAGTATATTCTATGTTGTATTAATAATAACAACTCTCCCAAATAATAACGTACTCCCTACTCCTTAAGATATGAACAAAGCTATATATTAGGGAGAAGTGAGTGAGTCTAACGAAATTTATGCTTAAAAGAAAAAAAAAGCATATAACATTTCCCTTTACATCTCTTTCTATGGAATTTATTAGTCTTTTTGATTTCATTGTGGACAAAAAGATATAGCGACTCTGGTAAAAACATATAACGCGGCGTTGAACTCCGCCACTCAATACGCATTGTCGTAAAAAGTGTCTGAACGTCTTAAGGTTGCTTCCAAGTTTCTAGTTCTTTGTTTCTAGATCTGAGTTCTAGTAAAATAATATTTTTATTTGGTTATTATTCGCATAAGTTTCCATCTTAGATAGAGCGTAACCTAGATCTCTTTATCCAATACGCTACGTCGGTATGATATTATAATATTTTAAAGTATTATTCTTTCAAAGTAATTGAATTTTAACCTAAATAACTTTATAAGCAATTTTTCTTGAAAGTGTGGCCTTAAATTTTGCGTCAACACGTAATATCTTGACACTAGGTCTTACCGTACTTAAGTGTCAGAAAGTCGCCACACCCCAATCCACCCGAATTCGAGACATTGCGTATGATTGAGTGGCGGAACTCAACACCGTGCTTTGTTTCATTGGGATGGGGGAAATTAAAAAACAAATATTCCTTATAAAATGTAAATATAACACTATATGTATAATGCAATCGACGGAAAAAAATGCAAAAAACGTCAAAATGGCAAACATTCTTAGATGAGTGTCTTTCACTTTCATCTGGCAGATATGGAGCAGTGGGCATTGTTTGGAGTCGTCTTTGCTACCTGCTCTCATTTTCTTATTACGACTTGTATTGCAGAAGTGCATGGGCTGTTTTACAGGTGTAGTAGGCAGACGGAATCTACAGTTAACAAACTCCATTTCCTACTTTCGACGAAATTTCGAGAGGTACATAAAGACTGGGAACCTAGTGTTGAGACACTCTTTCTCTATTTTCAAGGGGTAAATAAATACTTAGAGAAAGTATAAAAATTATGAACGAAGCTGAATTTTAATCCGCTCATCTTGGGCGGTTTCCAAGAGGGTATAAAATACGTTTCCAAATAAAAAGTAATACTTTAATATTATTGCTATGTAAAAAATATATAAAATTATAATTTAGAACAATTTTAATTACTTTCCTCGCCCTTCTATAGATTTGTTCCAAACTTTGTTCTAATCCAAGCGACGTCCATTCCGCTTTCGACCCTCCCGGCCCTCTCGCAATAAATATTTATATATTAACACCGAAACAAAATTATACTTTACAATATTTCAAAGTAAATTTTTAAGTGCAAATATGTTACCGACACCCCAATATGCCACAGTAATATAGGCTTTATAAGACAAATAATAAAAACGAAAATTGTATACTAGACATTTATGATTACATTCGTTTATTTGAAAGAATATTATAATTTAAACACTCCAACGCCTCCGCAAGGAAGTTGTTACCAACCTTTTGAATACATTCGTCTAATATAAAAGTGTTGAGAGTTTTTTTCACAAATCTCTTCCAGTATACGAATGTAGAATCTCGTTAAAAGTACGGAACTTGTTTGTGTATGAAGCTTGTTACGTTTGGAATTTTTTGAGCACACGATGCTACTATAAAGGGGTGTTGAGAGTATGTAAATGACAGTTTTTCCTGATAATTATGATGGAAATATTTGCAATATTTCGTATATTGCCTGTGTAATATAAAAATCGTGATAGTTCAGTGGAGAGATCGTAAACGTTATAGCTGTGGGTTCATTTCTTGCTTGAGGTAATTGTGTATCAATTTATTTTTTATTAAGTGGAAGTGGAGTTTTTCCTGAAAACATTTTTATGGGAATGTAGATTTTCTCTGTTTATTTTGCCATGGGCATGATACAGCGTGAAGCTAAAGAAAGATCTGCTCTGGTAAGATAGAACCACCCCCTATCAGAACCTCGATTACTGAAGCACATTTGTCGTTACCTATAGTAGCAGCTCGTTCTTTCTGTTACATGGTGAACTCTTTGGATAAAATGGAGCAAAAGGAACCTAGTCAGATAGTTTTTTATTTTTTGCCCTACTAGAGACGTATACGAGTATAACGGATACATACCGTTGATTGACGCCACAACCGTTATGTCATCCAAATTCTACTCATATTTCTTTTCAGGTTAACGCTGTTTTAAGTTTATAGCAGCAGAGGTAGAAGATACCCAGTGTTAATCTCCGTTACCTGGTGTTTTGTATGGTACTAATTTTCTATTATTTCTATTAATTCTACCATTTCATACAACAACAAGCGGACCAGACTGAGCTGTTGCTTCAAACATTCAAGAGACAATATATCAATATAACAATGTAGAATGTAATTATTTAGAAGCGTGAAGCGTTCCGAGTAACAGTTCCAAAGTAAATTAATCTGCCATATATTTAAGTCACAGTGAATAGTCTAAGAACCCGACGCGACGTCAACTATGTAAAGTATCTACATATAAACTCGTATTTGCTCCTTGCGGAATAGGTACTCTCATTTCCGTCAAACATTGCAGGGGACTGATAACAAATTTTATATTCAACTGTATTAAGTTGGGATTTTTGCTTACTAAGATATAAATACAAAAAATATAACTATGGGCGTTGTGGCTCAGTGGAACGAGCGTGTGACTGTAAATGCAATGTGCACACAATGTGGGTGGCTGTGGGTTTCATTTCCACTCAGGGGAATTATTTAATTAATATTTTTTTTTATTATTACTAAGTAAAAAACGTATAAGTGAAACCTCACGGAACTGATCCTCTATTGCCTGATTGTCAAGGGCTACGGAAGGCAAGGATTTCTTTTGTGACTTCAATGTCATAATAAATAGAAGCCTGTCGAAATATTTATGTGCATTGTTCCAAAATATCATATGTCTTGCGGGACGCCCCGTTTTCTTCAAACATTGCAGAGAACTGATAACGTATTTTATTTCCATGTACATCAACTCTCGCTTGTTCTACGGTAAATATCATTTTATTTAGAGTACCGGCGTAATAGACTAAGAGACAAATGTTGTTTTATAAGCGCGTCGTTTTATATTAATAAATGTTGTACCTACTCTTATTTAACGACGACAATCAAGGGGGGAAAAATAAAAAAATATATATTTTTATTCAAGAAATATATCACAATACACGATAGATATATAAGGACCAGCTTAGTATTTACCTATTTCGATGTTCGATCTTAAGTTTATAGTATCAATAATATATAAGAGGATTACCCGTTAAATTTTTAAGAAGACAAACTATAAAAAAACATTAATTTAAATAGTTTAAAAACCTAACTCCAATAACACCACAAATACCAACAGTCTCTCGCACTATGTAAACTTGCAATGTCAACGTAATTACTCGACGCGGCAGGATTAATACGGCTGGACTATTTTTATTCCCTCTTATACCAATACCGTTTAACGCAATAATTTATTGGAATATATACTCGTATGTTTAGGTTAAAATATAGTACTGATTTGGTAAAATACCTATAGCTTACACGATATAGGTCACAGTAATGTTTTTTTATTGGATTAGCAAGAAATAGGACATCGTACCTCAGTACGATGTAAGATCGTAAACTCGGTGGTTGTGGGTTCCATTCATAATAGCGGATATGAATTATTATGCAACCCAGGGTTCGGCAGAAAGTGGGGAAAGTGGGTCCTTAGGTTCCCTCGTTATATGCGGGATACAGCGTGAAGCTGAGAAAAAAAACATTTATCTAGCTTTAATTTAACCAAAATGTGTTATATAATTGTTTAAATTGCGTAGGAAAATTCAAGTAATTAATTTTGTTTGGTATCTCAATAAGTACTGAGTAACATTAATTTGTAGCGAGACGTTTACCGTCGGTACGCCTGTATATTAATAGAGTCTGCTTAGGTGTTAGGACGGTTGAATGTCACACGAAGGTTTGAAATTATATATATACTAGCTTTTGCATGCGGGTTTGAACGCGTGGAATTAACTAAAAGTTGACACTTGCAAACTCTAACCACACTTATAGCAATTTACATTGAAGCTTGATGTAATCTATAAAAAAACTTATCAATTCGATTTCCTGAGATTAATGCATCCACATAAACTAACACTTCATTGTTTTAATTTTCTCTTTATATATATTTTTTTATATTTGCGAAAGCAGAAAAAATCTAAATCAATCCTTTCATTCTGGTGATTTTGAAAATATTTTTTGCAATATGGCCAAAAGCAACTTACTTTAAACAGTTATGAAACTAGAGGGAAAGACACATAAGACCAAGCACGGTGATGAATCCACGAGACAATGTCTTAAATTCGGACAGAAAGTTGATGACGGAGACTATTTTTGCTTAGGTAAACCTACTTATTACGGAATATTGCATTTAAATACATATATATCAACAAAATTATGATAGCGCAACAAACAAGATCTGTTTATATAAAAAATAGTATATATAGAAAAAAGTGTTAAAAAAACATGTCGTGCAATTAATTTTAATTGGATAGTCTCTTTAATTTTCGCAGTAGGTATAAGGTTTGCTTTCATTTACTAAGTATTATCGTAGCGCGGTTATTACGTTTCTACTTAAAGCTTTTTTTTATTTCTAGTAGGGAAGGCAGAGGAGGACCTATTATTGATTGGCGGAACTTAACCCTGCGTTCTGCGAAAATCTAACGCATTCCCCGGGTGGTCGATACTCCAGTTTTCCACGTTTATTATTACTGTCAGTCACTTTTCTTGCTAGGAAAGGAGAGTTGCTGAATTTTGTCCAAAATACTGTATCTGAATAAATAAAAAAAGAAGTCAAACCACTCTAGAGGGAATCTCTGCTTTGGAAAACTGATTTATTTATAAGGTAGTAAAAATATGTCATAATTTATCCAGGTTAAGTTTTAAAACTTGTTAATATTAATTAAAACGAAAAATTAAATTGATGACTAGTCTTGAGCCTGTTTCGTATAAAGTTTTTTTTAATTTAAAATCTGTGCCTATCAAGACACTTCGATTCCCCACTTTCTGCTGAATTCTTAAGGTATTGCTTGGCGGAACTGAACGCCGCGCTTTGCCTCGTTATCAGACAGGTGAAATCAAAATAATATAAAAATATACTGCTTAATTTGACAAAACTCTGGGATAACACACAATGGATAGTCTAACCATATATTAGTTACTCCATTCCAAATGTATGTATGTATATATAAGCCTATATACGTCACAAACTAGCTTTGATACTGGCGAGTGGTCGTCTTCAGTGATAAGAAATGAAAGATCACTCATACATTGGTCCTTATCTCCTGCGTTGAATACACACGGACTTTGTACTATTATTTTTGCTTAGAGGCCGTTTTGGTTACTTGTAAATAGTTGCGAGTTCGATTCCCTTTCGAGGGAATTAATTATTTTCTTTTCTTCAGTCTGGTAATAAGACAAAGCACGGTATTGAGTTTCACGACACAACAAACGATGTCTCGAAAACTGGGCGGAAAATAAAAAAGGACACCAAGTCGAACTCTCTAAATAAAGAACATTTGCAATTTTTTTTTTCACATAAATGTGATTTTTCACTTTCATTTAAAATATATATTGACAAATATTTATATTGGCTGTATGTATCAAAAGAATAGATCCATTAACTGTATTTGCGGACGTTCTCCCGAACTTTGAGATATCAGTGGATGACGCATTGTTAGATTTAGCCCGGTATATGTACGTATGTATGTATGTTTGTATACAATACTTTTAGTAGTTAGTATGACTTTCCTTCCTCCTGGCATTAATCCCGGCTATTGCCAGGGTCTGCCCTCCTACTCAACCTACTCCCCTTTGCACGGTCTTAGTTTAGTATGACCACTTATAGTTAAATGTCGAAATACGGTAAATATTAGTTATTAATTAAATTTACCGATATCTTCTTGTTTATACGTGAGAAGAAATTAGCATTTCATGGTTTGATCGTGTAGACGCTGGGTCCATCGTTTTGCAAGGTGAAGAGCTTGGAGCAGTGCCTGAAACTTGCTATCCAATAGTAAGGTTAAAATGCTGAGCTCATTGCCGCGCTTAGCCTTGTTACCAGAGCGAGAAAGTAATTACTAGTTAATTACTAAACTCTCAAGAGTTTCAATATTCAGGTCCAGGCTCCATCATCACACCAGCTCGTTGATACCATAATATTGTTTGCCACGTAATCTACGTAACTACCAAGTTTCATGGGAATATAATTATTACAAATAGTTCAAATTCAGACCTAATAAGTGTGTTAAAAATAATTGATGTCACCAAGTGGAAATCGAACTCATAACCGTCGCGTTCACAGTCAGATGCTATACCGTTGTTTTATTAGGTCCTCTCGTATTATTTAAAATACGACACAAATAATCCTTTTAATATATATTTTATATTTCTATTTTACATGAAAAATTGTCAGATATTAGTTATACTTTATAAAAAAAAAGACTTTATAGTCTAAGAGGCAGCGTCAGGATAATTATTGTTAAGTATCATTTGAACTCATCTCAAATACTTTGGAAGTTAGCTATAAGGGATAACGTCTCTCAGGCCATTTCACAATTATTTAGGGTCAGATTTAGGTGTCATTTATAGGAGGGATCTAAGATGGTGTAATTACTAACGGCGATTATAGTATAAGTCCTTTTTCGACGGCCCTACTAATCGCTACGGTTAAACTTTTAAGCTTAATTTTGTAGAAAAGTGTTAAAAGTTATACGTTTAGTTAAATTGAAAGTGTTTAGGACTTTATTTAGGTTTGGTAGAATGGAAGGAATGTAATTAGCTTCTAGCTTCTAGCATTTCCTTCACATTTTCTACCTGAATTCTATCTTGTGTTAAATAGTGAAACTCAACGACGAAAGAATCTTTTACTACTTAAAATAATTCGAATTTTAGTGTTAAGACTCTCCGTTCCCATTAAGACACTTCTGTTCCCCAATTTCTGCTGATATTTAGAGAAATTGTATGTTAAGTGGTGAAACTCAAGGCCAGAGTGAGGAAATGAAAAAAAAAAAAAAATTTCCTCGAGTGGGAATAGAATCCACCACCTATCATGTTTAGAGTTGCATGTTTATGCCTTTGGCCTTAAAAATAATTTACTTTGAATCTAAACTAATTTAGAACAAAATCATCGTTACATAATAACACAACTGAGCCAAGGCCTTCTTTCAACCAAGTACAAAGCTAAGGCTGCCCTAAGTCGGATAATGTTCTTAGTTTTATTTCTTTCAAGAAGCCGCAATAGAGAATGAAATTCACAAAATTGATTCCATTCTGAATAAAACTTTTCAACTCTTCGCGAAATGAGGAAGTTTTATCATCTTGACCGTTTATTTAATTTGTACGTTGCAGTTGCAATTGTGGTTGTAGAAACATAATTATGATGGTACGACCCTGGGGGAAAAGCGAGAAAATACTTCTTAGCAGGTTCAGCTTCCCGCTTTTTCCCGCAGAGTAAATTGATCGAAACTTGTGTTAGGACACTCCATTCCTCACTTTGCCCCCAAATTTAGAGACGTTGAGTGGCTAAACTGAAATCTCCTTCTGTCTCTCTTACCACTCTTATATAATATCTCTTATATAATTATTTTTGTATAATATTAATATTTAGATTTATATAATTAACTTTAAAAGAATGACAAAATGTTAACAGTCTCTACTAATCCATTTGACTTTTCCACACTCACCCTTCCTATCATTCTGTTTTCAAGAAGAGCTAAAATAGAATACTACATACCTTAAATGAACTTGCAAAGTGTTAATTTGAACTTCACCGTGTATTTCTGTGCTACGCGAAACTAATCCCAATTTTATTTAAGACAATGGCGAAAATAGCTTGAAAAGAAGTTACCGGGGTGAAGAAGATTAATCTAACTATAATGTCCTCGGTACGACTGCATAAAGTTTACAAAGGATTTATTAAGAAAGTAATTGTATAATGCTATTTGTTATTAATTTTGTTTTGTGTTGTAAAACATAACTGATTGTCTGTAGAGTCGGTTAAAACGTCTTAAGAAAACATCTATATATTTTATAAATTGACCGAAATTCTAACAAGAAGCGTCAGAACTGGTCGCAAACAAAGTCGCGGGCCATCATTAATATTTAAATAAGCCCCCTACAATTTTTTAATTAACTTTCATTTTTAACATCTCAATTTTTAAATAAAAACAAAAAGTTTCATTCTGTTGTTTTGTAAGGCTTGTAAAATGTCAGATCCGTACATGTAGTATCATTACGATGAGCTTTTTTTCGTTTACTATATTATTTTAAATAACGTTAATTGAAAAGTGTAATATTGAAAAAGAGGCCAGTCGTGGCGCCAGTAAAGGTGACATGTTGTGGGTTCGATTCCTACAAGACGAAATGACATATTTATATATTTTTTTCATTTTTTCGCTCTAGCAAATCACAGCATTGAATTATGCCATGCAATAGGCAATGTCTCAAAAATTCACCAGAAAGTTGGGAGCAGAAGTGTCTTATAGGGAAGAGAATTGTCTTAACGTTAGGTTCCCAGGTTCCCTTGAAGTTCTCATGAAGTTTTAACATGAATACTGCCAATAGTCCAGTAATAAAAGAATTCTATATAATATGTATATAAATTTGAAAATAAATTATAATAATTTGACCTTTCTTTGAAATTTGTAAGGAATCCTATAGAACATAGTAATATTAACTGTAATCATGTAAAGGAGTAAGGACCCTTTGTAATCGGTCCAACAGTTCCCAAAATTCACTCAACTATGTTCAATTATGTTCTTTATTAGGAGACTATTCCAAATAAAGATACATACAACATATGAGCTTTATTTGTATTACTACATTACTATATATTCTACATATATATGTAGAAGCATCAGAAGGGGCCTCAAAGCGGTCTTGGCTGTTATTATTCATTTGTGGGCGTTGTAGCAACAGAGATGTTTAAATAAAAGTCACACTTATATTCTGCAATGTCTTATTACTCGTTTACATAACAGTTTTACAATAAATATCACAGGATTAACAAAATTACAATAGATTAGGAGCCAATAGGTTAATTGGTGAACATCTCACGCCATAGCTGTCAACCAATGACGTCTGCTATTCTTCGTGGCTACACCTACTACCCTATTCGGGGTTACCCGCTCCATTTTAAATATTATTCTAATATAATCCATTACATAAATCAATTAAAATCGAAATATAATAATTGCGAAATTATAATTAAAACTAATACATAGCAACGCGCCGTCACGGCCGTCCTGCATCGTCACACGTCCTCGTGTGCATAGGTTCAATCTGTGAACAATAAACATAGTGCTTTGCAATACATCCCGCTCGGTCTTCCTGACCACACAATATCTCCCCTTAGTGGATGTAACACTGAACTCATAGTGATTACAATTTTATAAGTGTATTACAAATACTACGAAATATTTCGTATAAGGCAAACATAACAATCTTACAAATGTCACATCCGTTACTCAATATCACATAGGCTAACAGTCACACAGACAAGTCATTGCCACAACGGTTAGTAATTGCCACACAGGCCAGTCATTGCCACACAGGCCAGTCATTGCCACCCAGGCCAGCCAGTGCCACACAGGCTAGTACTTGCCACACAGGCTAGTCATTGCCACACAGGCTACTCGTCGCCATACAGGCTACTCGTCGCCACACAGGCCACTCGTCGCCACACAGGCTACTCGTCGCCACACAGGCCACTAGTCGCCACACAGGCCGCTCGTCGCCACACAGGCCGCTCGTCGCCACACAGGCCGCTCGTCGCCACACAGGCCGCTCGTCGCCACACAGGCTAGTCGTCGCCACACAGGCTAGTCGTCGCCATAAAGGCTAGTCGTCGCCACAAAGGCTAGTCGTCGCCACAAAGGCTAGTCGTCGCCACAAGGGCTGGTCGTTGCCACAAGGGCTAGTCGTTGCCACAAGGGCTAGTCGTTGCCATAAAGGCTAGTTCTTCTTTTTTGCCTTTTTTTTATTTGTTTTGTTTGTCTTAGCTTTGTTTGTTTGTCTTAGCCACACAGGCTACTACAGGGTAAAAGGGTATGTAACTATTTAACATGGCCGTCATCGGCACATTCTGACTTTATTTTCTTGCTTGCAATCTCCGGCACTACTACGTGCTACTAGAACTGAAAGCCAATTACTACGGGCTTACGGACTCTATTAAGTGTCTTTAAAATTTTGGGTCAAGCTTGGTTTGGTTACAGCACATAATCACCTACTTAATTCTTTAACTTTGCTTTACGTTTATCAAACTAAACCTTCTTAGAAGAAGCATTAGCTTCTTTTGCTCGTGTCGATTGCTCGATAATAAGATTCAAATCAAATTCATCCGTTACATTAAGTTTAGAGGCATAGAAACCTTTAGTACTAACAATTCTAAAGGACTCGCCCTGGTAATCCTACTCATAATAGATGCGCTAATGGCTAGCTGATTATCAGGTAGTACATCTTGCCATGACTTATTATTATCTATCTCGACAGAGCTGACTTTATTAAAGAGCATTCGGCAACAGAGCCGAAACAAAATGAAAACTTCTCACCAGATTCATCTAAGAACTGATCCATAGCTGGTTTAATGGAGCAAACATTCACCCATGGTTCAACCCGTTCGTCGCTTGCCTTGATATCCATACTGATGCAGCGCATTGCGGTGTGGCCGCATTCACCACACGTGAAGCAAGTTAGAGTAATCACCTCCATATGCACACCAACTTCCTTAGACTGTAGAGATGAGGTAGTATCTGAAATCTCACAGTGTAAATAAGAAATTGCTATTACAACTACTATTGTTACAACAATCACTGGGTGCAAGACCCTGCTTGTCACAGTTATAGCATCGCTGTGATAATTGTATTAGTAGCTTTTTCACTTCCATAGTCGGAGTACTCTTCTCACCAATCGGGTGTCCTCTTTTTCTTTGAAACAGACTGGAGCGAGCATTTAATTCCCAAGGCGTGTTATCATTTATAACATCATTAATTTGGTAATAATCTTAGCTGGCAGCTATCCTGCATGACATTCAATAGACATTATTTTCATACATGTTTATCCTCTAAATATTTCTGAACAGTGTAATAAGCTGCGTCCGACATACGCAGATAAACACTCGTCTTCCCTTGGACCACCATTGTGTAATCGCTATAAATTTGCAGCTGGAGTCTCAACAGTATCAAATCTAACTAAGAACATATCTTTTAATTGTGGCCATTTAATTCCGGGAATAACTAGTTTAGCAAGCCAAGATGACGCCGATCCCTTGAGTGCCTGAGCATTATAAAAGGCTTGTTCCCAGATTTCTCCTTTTACCAGTAAAACGGTGTCATCAACAAAAGACACAATTGTTCCAAAGTTTATAGGTAAGTTACACAGGTCATTGATAAATATTAAAAATAGGGTCGGTCCCAATATACTACCCTGTGGAATGCCATATTTGATAGGAAGGTATATTCTTCTATTTTAGAGCATTGCATTCTATCTGTGAGTTAGCTTTAGAATAGTTTGTATCCGTTACCCCTTACACCAAAATCACAGTTAGATTTTAACGAATTTATAATTCTTACAGCTTCGATTTCATCAGTATCAAGTAAAACGAACGACAGTTTGATGTTATCTATTTGTGGTTTTCCACTGATATTAGGACACCTATTTTTTTTATCTTCTCGGCAATATTTCCACCAATGCTGACGAAATATTCATTAACTATGTCAACTGAATCCTGCGGGAACTTGAGTTCCGCATTAAATCAGAAGCGATGTTCTTATTGTCACGAATACTTAACTTTTTTGTAATACTTTCCATAATTTCTTATTATTTGATTTTGCTCTCACAATCTCGGATTTGTCAAATTCTCTCTTAACTCCTTTTTTGTGCCTTGTTCATTGTAATTATCAAATCACTGCCAAAATAAGTTTTTCTTGTAAACATATGTCACACCAACTGCGAACGTCATGGTCTGCAGCATCAGAATTAAACTCTAATAACGTTATTTTTTAAATGTCAGATACTAATGGCTCCCGTAAAATTTTGTTTCTGCATGTCAAAAATAAATTTTCAACTTCACATATTTTTTACAATTTTCACATCTTGTCAAATTTTAACACTCTGTTCTGTATTTTGTTCCTTATTCGTTGCTGGTAATCCCACTTCTGATGTAGAAGCATCAGAAGGGGCCTCAAAGCGGTCTTGGCTGTTATTATTCATTTGTGGGCGTTGTAGCAACAGAGATGTTTAAATAAAAGTCACACTTATATTCTGCAATGTCTTATTACTCGTTTACATAACAGTTTTACAATAAATATCACAGGATTAACAAAATTACAATAGATTAGGAGCCAATAGGTTAATTGGTGAACATCTCACGCCATAGCTGTCAACCAATGACGTCTGCTATTCTTCGTGGCTACACCTACTACCCTATTCGGGGTTACCCGCTCCATTTTAAATATTATTCTAATATAATCCATTACATAAATCAATTAAAATCGAAATATAATAATTGCGAAATTATAATTAAAACTAATACATAGCAACGCGCCGTCATATACATATGTGAATTTTTTAAAATTATTAATTATAGCGCAGCGTTGAGTTACGCTACTTAACAGCAGGAAAATGAATATAATTTAATAACAATTACTTGCCCAAGTGGGAATCAAACTGAAATCATTGCCTACTGCGCTACGACAGCCTAATATATACAAGGTACGTATGTATAATACTTTCGTTTCATTTTCACATATACGAGTAAGTATATGAAACGTGAAATTAAAAAAAAAATCTTTTAACGTCTATCTCTAGTTATAAAAGATATACTTATATCAAAAAATTTAAGAAATTTATTACAATCTTACCTTCAGTCTGTGCCAATGTAACAGCCAATATGGCACTAAAAGTTAAACATATGTGGAGCGCTTTCATCTGAAACAAAGAAAATAAATATAAAGTACTCGCATAATTTACAAAGACTATATATAATAAACTTAGGAAGCTTTTGGAGAATTATTTGTTTTTATATATTACATATTAATTTAAATAAAGTGAACCTAGCGATAAGACACTTCGTTCCTCACTTTCCACACAAACTAATATTCGTTGTAAACTAATATTTCGTCATGTATTTACGTTTATATTTCCATTTCTTCGCTCTGGCGTCGAGGCAAAAGCCGGCCCCTGAGTTCTCCCTCCAACACGCAATGCCTCCAGAATTCGACAGAAAGTGGGGAACGGAGTGTGTTAACACTAGGACCTCTGCTTACCCTGCTTTTATCCCGTAGCTGCGGGATACAGCGTGAAGCTGTGTTTTTTATATATAAACAGAAGAATAACAACCACGTTTCAATGTAGACAATGCGAAGTTTTATAAAGTTTCAAAACAAAATAGCTACTAACAACTACTAACGACCCTCCTTATTAATCGCACTTGAATAGCAACGCTTAGTTACTTCAATATAATTTTAGTTTTATCTGTTTATTTAGACAAAGAGCAGTGTCGGGTTCCTTTCTTATGAGAAACTTATATCTATAATAAAAGTAATTAAAAATAATAGATTTTAAACATGTGTCAATAACAATATACTATACGGAACTAGCCCAAAGGATTAGCAGGCTGAAGTGGCAATGGGCTGGTCACATTTGCCGCAGAACCGATGACCGTTGGAGTAAGCGCGTTCTACAGTGGAGACCACGCCTCGGCAAGCGTAATGTAGGACGTCCTCCAGCTAGATGGGGTGACGATATTCGTAAAGTGGCGGGCAGCGGCTGGATGCGAAGAGCTGAAGATCGAGCTCAGTGGCGTGCTATTGGAGAGGCCTATGTCCAGCAGTGGACGAGGACAGGCTGATGATGATGATGATGATGATACGGAACTATAATAGGAACGCTATATTTAAAGAGAGCAAATTCTCTTTACATTTATAAAAAAGGAACAAATCAACCCTTTTTAAGTTGGTTAAAAATATTTAGAAAATAGAAAATAAAAATCACTTCACAAAAAGTATATTATTATGGCTGAATACGAAGTTTATATCCGATTTAGCTAAAGCTAAGCTAGAGCTAACTAAGCAAATTAGTTCAAGCAAAATAAGCTTACTGCTACTAACTAACGTTGCATACATTTTACTAAAACTAAACACCCAATCAATTCTGTATAAAATAAAGAAAAAAAACGCTCATAACGGCGTACCGCTTCAAAAAAGACAAAGCTTATACCGTAACAGCGTTTTTTAAAGGAAATCCTTTGAAAACGTTGCAAAAATTCCTACCAATTACGGCGGAAGAACTTCGAGAAAAGTGCACTTTTAACGGGCTTTTAATGTTGAGTATTTAATTCAGTCACTAGATGGCTCTGAGGACGTAATTACAACGTGATTGCGGGTAGGTTAACTATTTTATACTGGGATACAGTTTGTATGGAATACTAACTTTTTTTTTATGTGGCCTCGTTTTGGTCATAATTATAATGGAAATAATATAAAATTGTGTTTGACATATGATGATATCCTATGTTATGTTCTAAAGCCTTGGTTGATAAATGGACTCTCCAACACAAAAATAATTATACAATTTACATTTTACAAACTGACGTATCAGTTCCTGAGATTAGCGCGGTCTACCAAACAAACTGTCAGTTTTATAATATTAATCTAGAAGTATAGACAAGCTAAATTTGAATTACAAACTATAAGGTTTCTTTATTCCTCTTTAATCCTGGTGGTATACACAAAGAAAGCATAGGTTTCTCATTAGGAAATTTCTTCTGTATTTTTGTATGATAGTTGGAATTTAGAGAACACACTCTCCTGTTTTTTACACCTCGTATGAATAGATGACTTGTACGCGGTGAATAGCGGAGCCTAGCATTACACTGCAAAATCCAGACGTAACTTTATATGAACAACTCTCAGAGGTTATACCTCTCAAACAGCTCTCAACAGCAACATAGTCAAAAGTACTACTACTACAAATATAGTATGTTTAAGGAAAAAAATCAGTATTTTCAATACAATTAATAGCCTAAAATAATAAAATAATTGTCCAAAAGGTCAGTCAAGTCTGGTATGAACACGAAAAGGCAGAAAATTTCATCACAGTTAGTGAAAGCAATTAAACTTACTAATTGATACATATTAATTGCCCTTCAAATTGGCATCGTAAAATTTCTGTCCTGAAACTTTTGCCAATTACAAAGACGTTGGGATTTTAGGCTTTTGACGATTTTGTTACGTTGAAGTGAAATGAGCCTTGTAATGATTTAGTAAAGGATTTTAAATCATAAGTTCTTGAGGCCGTCCTGGCGCTGGGTCATGGGTTCGATTTCTTACTCGGGAAAAGGATTTTCTTTTTCTATTATCTCTAGTTTTACCAGTTAACACGCAATGATTCAAGAATTCAGAAGAAAGTCGGGATTTATTATGTTAATGAGAACCAGAGTGTCTTAATACTAGGTTCCCAGGTTCCCTCTACCTATCCTGCTATTACCTTTTTTACAAATATATTTAACTAATAATACAGAACTCTGTATATCCAATAGGAAGCAAATTAAATTTTCATTGATGTAAAATCAGTATCCACAGAGACATCGAAGAAATTTGCAAATCAAATACTCCGTTCGCTGCCGTCCTACTGTGATCGGGACTCGCTCATGCGAATGTTATATGAGGAGGACCAACTTAATTGCTAACATTGTATTGTGAAACCTTGTTAATAATATGAAACTTCAATTTAACTTGTGGATTGAACCTGTTAGAATTTAACTTTAGACGAGTTATATCAAAAAGTGTCGGGTATGGACAGGAATCGTATAAGTTTTTTATAAATATACTAGTTTATAAATAATATCAGACGGGGTAAAACGTGAAGAAAAAGGAAAGTTTGTATTCACAATTTTTTGGATGTCGAATGAATTGGAAAAGGCGATATTGGAAAGTATTTGGCAAAGATGTAATCCATAATTGTAGGTGCATTTGTAGAAACCCATGAATATGGACAAATATGGGTTCTGTTCCGAGGTGAGAAATAAGGTGTCATAGGTTATTTTGACCCATTCTGGAATTTCGGCGAAGATTTCAATAGAATTGCAAGCTAGTTCCAATTCTTTGTTCTATTCACATTTTATAAATATATCATTCACTTTAGAAGAAACTTAGAAAAAAAAGTACGTATATTTTAAGTTTACGAAAATAAAAAAAAATCACAAGCCAAAATAAATGAAAACATTTATATGCGGTGAGTTCGTGTACGGGTCAATGAATAAACGATTTAGCTGGATCTAGTATTTAAAGAGGCTGAAAGTTCACTTGGCTTCAGAGTTACGCATACAGGAACGAGACAGACTAAATATATATATATTTTTACATGAAGTAGTTTTAACAAGCATCTATTTGCCATGGTGTTTGTTCGGTTAAACTTTTGTAATTCAAATTTGAAGTAGGTACCTAGTTATCGTTAATACATTATATCGAAACTCTGCACGCAACTTGAATTATTTTGTTTTTTTTTAGCTTCACACACAGAGCAAGATAGTTAGGGGGAAATTGGGAACCTGGTGTTAAGACACTCCATTCCCAATACGACACTTCCGTTCTCCACTTGCCATGAAATTCTGAACCGTCACGCGATTTACCGATACCGGAGCGAGAAAATGGAAATATTTGAGATTTAAAATCTTAAATATTTCCATTTTCTGAAATGAACGTTTGTTGAATGTTTTGAGAAATTCAACTCATAACCTGTCCCATTTAAAGTTTTTTTGAACTATCCATTCCTGTATTTAATATGGCTATGTGATATTGGCATCACTTCGCCAATATCACATAGCCATATTAAATACAGGAATGGATGTTGTGTTTACCTAGTACGCTCAAAGGCTATAACTCAAATAAATTGCAACCACTAGTTTTATCTTCTGAACTGAAATGGTAACTTTTAAATAGTGGCATAGCTATATCTAAATACTTTTGAAGAGTAAAAAAAATGCCCAATTTTACGAGACAAGCGGGTTGATTGGCAAAATTCAACTTCCAAATGCAAATCGAACTCACAACCGTCGCGCTTACAGCCAAACGCAATCCACTACGCCATGACGTCTCCTAATACAATGAATAAACAAATATTGATATTCAAAAGGTAAAATGACCCAAGGTAACCTAAGTACACATTTTTAATAACCACTGAAAAAACGATGATACAGTGGTTGCCGTTTGAAACGACCACAGCGAATGTTATATTTTTGAAAAGCCGGTGCTTTGTTCGAGCGCCTTGCCGGCTTCACTTTTAATTATTCACGCCACCGGAAAGAATTCGAGGGAAGGTTGCAAATTTGAAATGGGAAGTGTTTAATTGTTTTTCGTATTTTTAACTGTGAACTGTTTTATTTTTATAGAGGCTGGCGTGGTGTAGGGCAGCGACTTTGGCATTGTGGATTCGATTCCCACTCAAATCTACCGCCTACCATAGAAAAAGCGTGAAACTAAAGCTAAAAAAAGCTTCCATGCAAAGCAGGATAGGCAGAGGCTACCTGGGAACCCAGAGTGAAGACACTTCGTTCTCATTAACACACTTCCGTTCCCGAAGTTCCGCCGATATCTCGAGACATTGCGTCTTGAGTGGCGGAACCCAACCCCGTGCTTTGTCGAGCTATGAGAGCGAAGTAATGACAATACTATACATTTCATGCATCCAAGTTAAAGTCGAACCCACTAACGAAGCCCTACAGAGCTCCTGCGCGTCCACAGCTTTGAGGGTGAAACGTATAATAAACAATAATTAATAATAAAATAGCCCTAACATATAATGACCATGTGTTTATCTCAGTACTATTTCACAAACATTGAGTTATTTATTCTGTCCCGGGGGAGTTTATTCTGTTATCTCTAATCGCGGAGCGCGCTCGGACTTAATATGAAGACTTGGAAATACAATTATTATTTTTTATTCTATGTTATATTTTTGAAATAAGGTTAGTTTTTGTACATAATATTTTTGAAATGTTATTTCGAAAAATATAATTTTTTTTACAATATGTCTTAAAGGTGCGTGAGTGCGTGAAAATATGAAGCGGGATTTGAACCTGCGGCCCTTGGAAATCAAAATGAAACAATTTTTGTACTTTTTCTCGCTTCACGCTGTATCCCGCACACAGCAGGGTATGTAGAGGGAGCATAGTGTCAAGACACTCTGTTCCCCAATTTCTGCCGAATTCTGGAGGCTCATTTCTAGGTCAGTGTACAATAATAGTGTCAAAACAAACACTAAGCTTGTTAAAGTTATCAAATAAAATGATCGATCAAAAAACATATTGCGCTATTCTCAACGATCTGGCGACAAATTGTATGCCGCCCACAACTGCGAGGTCCGCGTTGCAAATTAACAAAGATTTATATAAGTTGCCGTATGAAGGTTGGAATGAGAGATTTATAATGGTAATATATTGAAGAGTCTGGGTTCGATTCACGGTTTTGGTGATTTGTGACTTTATTAATTAGAAACCACAGCCATACAACATGTAATTGTAAAAATTATGATGGTAGTTTCGATTTCGAGGAATGATGAGACGCGACAAGGTCTTGAAAATTGAGTGGAAAGTGGAAGACGAACTCTAGGTTCCCTATGCTTGCTCTGCTAAATGCAGGAGTAAACGTGAAGGTAAAAAAATGTGGCTATGTCTCCGTTCTTCGCCTGTATTGAGATATAGCCTGGTAATCCAATCCCAGGCCACTCAACATACTAATTTATTAATTTAGCAAGCTATTTTATTTATTCGAAGTGAGGAAATTACCTTTGGTGTTAGGGGGCTACACCCACGTCCTCACGCCGCACTCGCTGGCATACGAAACCTGCAACAATGAAATTACTTATGAATGTATCGCTTATGAAAATGGCTTTATTTTTTTTAGCATCACGCTTCGGCAGAGGGAACCAGGAAACCTGTCGTTAAAACACTCCGCTCCCCATTTGATATTCTCCATTTTCTGCTCAATTATTGAGGTATTGTTGAGTATTGATTTCTAAGTGCAAATCGGACATCGACAAGCTATAACTATTTTAGAACACGAAATTAATTCATATTAGTAAATTATAATAATATAGTTCAAGTGGGCGAAGCCGCGAGCGGATCCCGAGTTCTATTATATAAATCTTTTAAATCTGACTCCGATAGAAACATATAAGATAGAAAATTTTACGAGTAAAGGCCGCAAATCGCCACATAGGGGCGAGATAAGTTTATAGTGGTACACATTTTCTACGCCAATTTTACCCTTTCAACAATCAATTGTTATCAGGGTTACGATCGGGACACATTGGGCTCTAGCTATTCGACTGAAATAACAGCATTATATATTTCTATCACCCTTTCTTAATATATGTACAAGAAAAATAAGAAAAGCCATTGTAGTGCAATGGCACAAGTGTACTATAAGCACGACCGTTGTTAGATTCCCAGGATGTTATAAAGGGTAACGGGTCACCTGTTCTATATTTTTTAATTCAGTGGTTTTGTGCAACTGTATACACTAATAGATATAGCAGGGTTGAAAGTGTTAACCTAGTGTGAAGACACTCCGTTCCCATTAAGTGTTGAGTGGAAGAGTTCAACGCCGCGCTTTGCCTTATTCGATGATCGTCGATATGATATTTAATGTTTTCATTGTTAAAACATTAAATATCCCTTTGCTCCGAGTAGGAATCGAATTTGTCGTGTTTAGTAGCAAATTGCTTGTGCCCCTGCTTCATGCCGGCCTCATCATTCAACATATTTGTATAAATGAAAAGATAAATTTATATACAAATACCTAAATAAAATCGGTAACAATAGAGATATTTCAACACTGATGAAACGTAACTAAAACAAAAGGAAGTCTGTAGGTAACCAAAGAAATGTTCTTTGAAAACAAGTTGAGCACATCTTCAAGTAAATACAATATATACAGTATTTGTTTTTGTTCGGGCGCTGTTTGTTCTTAGTACGAGTAGAAGCGACGAGTCCGCTACTTTTTCATAATAATGATGTAATACTTGCGGCACTTTATAAAGATTTGTAGTTTAGTTGTATTGTTTTGAATTTCCATATTTTGTTAATTAAGTTTGAGGAAATGAAATTATTAAATATTTCGTTCCTTGAGTGGAAATCGAATCCACGACCTGTCGCGCATACGGTGGCACGCTTGTATCTCTTCGCTTGACATCTTATGTGATAAACAAAACATTACAAAATAAATGATATTGTATTTTTCTGTAACATATAATTCTGAAACAACACCACAAGAACAGTTTTGTACGTGTCGATGTTGAAACTTGTAAAGTTTTTGTTTGTACACTAAGACCTATTTCGGGTCAGCGCTATTTCGTGCCGTAATACTTCTATTTCTGATAGAACTCGAACTGCTTTATTGTATCTTAGGTTTACTAGAAGTAGCTGTAAACATAAGTTTTGTTCTGTGTAAAATGATTGATTTTTTAAGAAGAGGTAAAAGATTTTGTATTTTCCGGGTTTTGAATCTGCACCTCTTGGAAACCGCTCAAGAGCTCTGTCTACTAAGAAATATATTTGTATTCGTAGTAAACGTATGGCTTAGGCTTTAGCGTTTAGACGGTTTCCAAGAGGCGCGGGTTCAAATTTCGATATGTTAATATTTTTACTTACTTAATACAAAAACACAATGCAATGAGTGAATTGTGCAGAAGGCGAGGTTTTCTATCATGCGATTTTTACAGCTTCACACTAAACCCCGCATATAGTAATGGAGGCAAACGGAATCTTTAACGTAACTTTTTACTTCCCTCCTAAATTTCCAGAGACATTGCGGAAATCAACGCTGCTAATAAGTTTTTGTTGTACTCAATTTCTGATACTAAAATTCAAGTTTCTCATAATCTAAGAAACCTTTTCAATCAATATCTATGAACAATCATAGTGTACGAAGTCATCCCCCCATAAAGTCACCATAAAACCAAAAACAATAGAGAGATCCAAACCCCGAATCTAATTCAAGATCATTTATTCAAATCGCGCTCGTAAAAGTTTACGATCTGAATTCTATTTGTTTGGCAAATATTCTATTTTTGGTTTTCTTTTACGGAAAATAACATATACATACATATGATATGAAATACTGTATATACTTATAATAAAGTTTTGAGTTACTGTTGTTATACTTTGACTATTACTCTGGTGATCCTATACTAATATTATAAAGTCGAAAATCTTGTTTTGAACGCGTTTATCTCAGGACATACTAATTTGAATTGATAAATCTTTTTGTGTTACTAAATGTATTACTTTACTAAATATTTTAGAAAATGTAAAAAAATATTGATTAGTACAATAATTTGGAACAATTTTTATTTTAAATGCCTAGAAAACTTAGATGGTATCTACGAGATTGGTATCTACTAACAGATTCCAGTCCGACTTCTTTCTAATTTTTTTTTAAATCTTATAATTGATATTAAATTGCTAAAGTTTTTTAACATCTCTTAAAGTGTTTTT
The DNA here is from genome assembly GCA_000313835.2 of Heliconius melpomene melpomene. Classification (NCBI taxonomy): domain Eukaryota; kingdom Metazoa; phylum Arthropoda; class Insecta; order Lepidoptera; family Nymphalidae; genus Heliconius; species Heliconius melpomene. The sequence continues at coordinate 67,225 of HE671545.1, forward strand.
GCTACACTTAGGAAAGAAATATGTTTTTCAAAAAACGTGTTAATCTTTGAATGTAGCAGGATATGAACCTGCATTTCTCAGATTAAGCCAGTGAAAGCCAGAGTATTGTAAATCGCACTTCGAACTAGAAGAACAAATTATAAGCGTATCTAAGTTTCACTACAGCGAATACTGGTTGGTCGGACTGGCAAGACTTAGTTTACTTGCGGAACTTAGTGATGGAGACCAGGTGAAAATTACATTACAGAACCCATTCTTGATTTACCTGTTACTACAGGTATTGAGGCTATAGTAGCGTCTCTGGGTAAAATGTAATTACTCGTGAATTCTTATTAAAATAAGGAAATATTTACATTTTATATGTTCAGAAGAAATTTAGTGTTAAGGCACTCTGCTTCCTACACGCCGCCCAATTTTTTTTGCTTTTGTAAAAGCTTTTTCTTGTTACCAGAGCCAGTAAACAAAAATAAATCATTTACACGAGTAGGAATAGAACCCACAATCATCGCATAACAGACACTGTCACACGAAACCAAGACGGCGCTAAATAGCAAAATTAACATTTTCCAAAATTCCCTTATTAATTAATTTCTCTAAAATTATTAATAATAACATTGGGAGTTACGTATGTTCGTACATTGTACATGTGACGTATACACTTACATGCATGTCACTCTCTCATGAGACCAGCAGTGACTTGTACTTCCGACGTGCGGCTGACGTTAACAAGATGATGATAATTTACGTTATCAGTACTAAGATAATACGAGCTAGCTAGACTAGCTTTTACCTACGGCGTCGCCCGTGGTCCACTCTCAATAAAACTCATCACTGAATTTACTCTGACCACAGGAACAGTGGGTTACAATAAAAAGATTATTGTTGTTGAGTAACGTAATATAGCCTATAGCCTTCCCTGATTAAATGGACTATCGAAGATAAAAGGAATTTTCGAATTAATCACACAAACTCTTTCATCTCATAATATTTCAGTGGGAACTAATCACTTTAGAATACGCCTGGTGCTACGAGAATTAAAAAATAATTATTTTATTTGGAAAAAAAAATCAAAAGATTTTCGGAAATTGTATTGCGAAGCAAAGTGTCTTAGCAGTAAGTTCCCAGATTCCCTCTGTTACTCTGTCATGTCCAGGATGCAGAGTGAAGCTAAAAAAGGTATATATTCCTAGCAAAAAAGTTAAACTGTAAGACTGGTCCAGTTCTTAATAAGTTTCTACATACAATTCGTAGGCCTATACAAATCATGGATATAATATACGAATATACACATACACACACACATAATATATAACAAAAACCTTATTCAGTAAGTCTATAACAGTACTTCTTAAATAAAAATGGTCAAAAATAAGCAAATTCCAAGGGGCAGTACAAATCTTGGCGTTGACAGGTTCTTTCGACCCAAACTCAATACCCTCGGGCGTCTTAAACGATTTATTGGTACCACTCACAAAACCTACCAGTATATTATCGTATAGTCAAACTGACATGGAAGAATATATAATTTTATTTTTCTATTATAATATTGCTTGACAACTTTTGTCGTTTTTTTATCATGTATGAAGTAGACCGCTGTGGCGTAGCAGCAGTTTCTGATTGTAAACGTAGTGGTTGTGGATTTAACTTCCACTCGAGGACATTAATTAAATATTATTATTTCCCACTTAACCCGCATTGTCACATAACGAAAAATGGGGTACGGAATAATTAGACAATAAGTTCCATCTGCCTAACCTATATGCATGCAGCGTGAAAAAAATGTATAAAATAAGTTAAGTAGAAATATTCATACAATTTTTATCGAACCAACACCTGTTATTAAGCAGCTTCACAATTTTCCGTTCGGTTCCGTTCCGCAAAGCAAGGTAGGTAAGGGGAACGTAGCTTAACGGCTCTCTTTGTCCCCTATAGCAAGGAGTTTAAAATCATAGCATTTATAGTTGTGCCACACTCTACAACGATCATATAGTGTCTAAATAAAAACTAATTCGGCTTTAAATTTGATTATAATATAGGCACTATTCCATACCTAAGAATAACGCGGCGTTGAGTTCCACCACTACACAAATTAAAATTATCAAAAAATGAATAACACCGTAACTTACCACCCCTAGTTACGAAACCTTCAAAATGACAGGAAAATATATATCTCACAACCTAATCAAGAAGTAAATCCTAAGAAAAAACTGGTCGTTGCAATGAAATATACAGAACGTTATGTCCATAAGAAATGTGTAGAAAAGTGAAAATCCTCGGGGTCCCTCGGGGCAGCGGTCTGAGACCACTTTAATAAATCCACTAAAGAATCTTTTATGTGACAAATTGAGTTCCACGGTAGAGATTAAAAGGTATTTTTTTATTGTAACGTTGATACGGGAACGGAAAATTGTTTTAATGTGCCTAAAAAATATATGAACGGAATATCAAGATGTTGAACGTTTCGTAACGAGAGGTCGAGTCTGTTATAAATTTTTAAACATTCCCTTCATTCCATATGGAAAATCTAATTATTTATTACTTCTCCGATAGTTGCGAGACAGCTAGCGAAACTTAACACCGCACTTTGCGTAGTTATAGGAAGAAAAATGACCTTAGCACCAAACGAACTGAATCCCCTTTAGTTCGTAATACCTATTTATTAGAATAGCAATGTACAAACAATAAAATATGGATATATACTTTTGTTACAATTTTTAGTACAGAACGAGCTCAGAAGCTGTCTACAAAGCTACGAAAATGAGTTTTGAAAAGTACACCAAAGTAAAATATTAAGCTAAATTGCAATATTTAATTCAGAAGTCCTTTTAGTTTGTGAACACTAGCGGAACTGAAAATTAGTTTCTCTTCCGAAATTTAAAGAAATGTAGATTTTATTCTCATTATAACATTCAGTAAAATCAGGAGAAGCAGACGGTACATCTCTGTGTTTCAATATTCTTTCTCCGTTCACCACCTTCCGTCAAAATTTTTAAGTGATGAAACTCAATGGTCTGCATCGTTTTGCTAAAGCATCATATGAGTGCAGGGATAAACGAGTTACCCAAAGAAAAAAAGAAAAATTTCTCTGAAAGTAGGAGTGTTTTAATACCTGAATGAAGTTAAGAAAAAAATTCTACGGCTGAAACGACGAAAAATTTCATTTTTGTTCGTCTAGTTGCGGCGGTGTGTGGGATTCAACACGTAATTCCTTGAATTCTGTCGTAAAGTGGGGACTCATTCCCCACGTTCGTGTTATGATTTCACTTTTCACAGTTTTCTATATTATATTTAGTACAATGAGATGAATGTTTCAAGAGTAATTCAAATCTATAATAATATATTTTTGTATTCAAATTACAACTTTAATAGAAAAAATCTTATATTATACCAATTATAAAATATAAAAAAAACTAACTATGTTTCACAATTTTAATAACTAAAAAACAGATCGAGGCGACGCGACGGATCCAACGAGAGTTCTCTTAGATTTCAATTTATTTTGACGTTCGTTGGAAAATATTCGCATTCACAACGCGGCCGCAAATTACAAGGTACCAGCGATATAAATACTGTAGCGTGTCAAGTAGTTTTAGTTTTATTTTGTATCTCTTTGCTGCTGGCTGCTGGAGTTGCTTCTACAAAACTAACGTTTTTAGTAAGTCAGCATTTGAAATGTAAAAGGAAAATATTATTTTTGTTAACTTTTTCAGCTTTACGCTTTATTTCGTATATTAATAAGAATAAGCAGAGAGATAGAAGGAGACTTAATAGTTTCATTTCCATGTAGGGCGCGGCATTGTCTTCCGCTATGCAACACGCAATGCCTCGTGAATCAGCGGAAAGTGGAGAATGGAAATATCTTAATGGAAATTAAGTGTCTTATTATCTTTGCCTACCCTCCTATATGCGGGATACAAGATGAATTTGGAGATATAATAATCCTTGTGATCGAATACATAATTGTAACATTGAAAGTTATACTCTGACTATAACATATATTGTAACTGAAGCGAATATATTGTAAATAATAAATAATTCATTCTCCCGGGTGGGAATCGAACTCAAAGCTGTATAATTTATACTCACATCCTTGTGGCACTGCACGGCCAGGCCACCGTTTGTCATTTTAGTATCTGCTGCTACTATAGTAAACTATGCTCAGCTGCTGCAGCTAAAACCGGCAAATAACAAAACTTTCTAGACTATAACAATAAAAGCATTTATCGCTGTTGTGACTTACTTGAAATGTATGACAGTGTGCCATAGTAGTCAGTTCAAAGTCTGTTAGATGTATATTTTATTCATATTAATGTAGAGATATTCCAATGAAAATTATTAGAAATTAATATATAGATGTCTAATATCTTTGTGATACCTTTTTATCTGCACATAGCAGAGTACGTAGAGGTAACCTGGGAACGTAGTGTTAAGATACTCTGTTCCCATTAAGACCCTTCCGATCCCCACTTTGTACCGAATTCTCGAGGCAAAGCTTGTTGAGTGTTGGAACTTTGCTAAGTTACCAGAGCAAGGAAATGGAAATATTAAATATTCCATTTCTCCGAATGGGAATCGAACCGACAACTGTTGTTCTTGCGCCAAGACGACTGTATAATTTAAAATTCTTTATATATTTTTACAATATTAAAATATATATAAATAATTTCATAGTTTTTTTCATTACAATGTTCTTTCTGCACTCCCCATCTTATTGTCTGTTTTCAGCTCCAGTTCTGATTACAATCCATCTGCCGCCATTGTAGACTCCTTCTGGCTGGTCTTTGTTTTTTCGTTTCAACAACGCCTATATTGTTTTGTTCCACCAGTTTATGCCAATTGGAGATTTTGATAAGCGTGTTTAATGGATAAAGTTTCTATATCTGGTTCATTTTCATGGAAAAAGTAAAAGTATATCCTTTTTGGCCGTCGTTAGAAACGATTATATTTAAATGTTTTTTTATTTGCCCGTTATAAGAGACTAGCGGACCCGGACGCGGCTACGCCTGCTTGAAATATAAGAATATAATTTCTATAGAAATATAATTTCAATCTAGATGAAATGCTAAAAGTGACTATTATATTTATTTTCATAAGGATGAATATCAAAATGACGCGGTAACGAACGCGGTCGCGTAGCAACGACGGTTGTTATTAACATGGCAGAATAAATTGCATGTCAAATTAGAAAGTATTTTAATTTATTAGTATATATGTGTAATGTAATATTATATAGCCTATAGCACTTCTGAAGAATGCAGCTTTCATACAAAACAAAAACAAAGTAAATCGATCCAGTAGATCCAGAGATCTTAGCGTTCAAACAAACAAACAAATAAACTCTTCCGCTTTATTATATTAGTATAGATAGACCGCGGCGTTGACTTCCACCACTCAACATGCAATTGCTGAAAAATTGAGAGCAAAGTGGGTAACGAAATGTCTTAGCACTAGGTTCCTTCTGCCTTAGGGTAGGCAGTTGAAAAAACGGAAAAAAAGTTATGAGTATAATAAAAACCACGACTGGCCTTATTAAGCTTCACTTCACCTTCTTATTAAGTTATACCTAGGATTAAAGATAAATAGTAATGTAATTATAAGGATTTTCTCATTTCAACATTTCGAAATTCAGAAGATATTATATTATATAAACACATTTCAAATATAAACTCCCTATTTTCAAAGTCGGTCCAAAGCGATTCAAACTGCCATAAACCGGATCCGCAACGGATTGAAAGGGACGTCATCAGGATTATAGGAAAAACAATGAAGGTATTGACATTGTGCGAATTTATGATCGCCGGCCTTTCATTTGTTGGTTTTATCGTTATTCATTAAGAGTTAGGCTGTTTATGGTCCGCCCTGGCTTTCTTTTGGGTTATTTGACTTAAAAGATAGATAATGTAGAAAGGAATATTTGTATTTTGGTTTTTTTAAAGGTTATGAATTTTAGTAGAATACGATGCCCACTCAGGGAAGTTATTTTAATATTTAAATTTCCTTAGTAACAAACAAGCTAAGCGAGGTGTTTATTCAGCCAAAAAAATTGTAGGTATAGGGGGATTCTAGTGTTAAGACGCAGTGTTGTCCCCTATTCAAGCAATTTTGGAGACAAGTGGCAGCACTCTACACCGCTTTGTGGAAACATTACTTACTCCAAAATTGAGCTGGCTTTGTACCATTTTATCAATTTACACCTGAAGAAACCAGGTCACATATATATTGTCAAACAACGAGAGACACACCGTTCTCTCGACCTTTGAAAGCCAATAACATCAAAGTAATACTTTCTCCTGGTTATCGGTTGCAGGCGTGTCAGAGGAGACCCGGCCTTTGACGTTAAAATGTTTGAACTGAGCAATATCTTTCTTTATAAGTTGTGTACTAGACGACCCTATGAATTTTTCATTGGAAATTTATTTGTTTTTACTCGAATCCCTGATTTTGAGGGTATCTGATATTATTTATAGTTTATTTTTTTACTCTTTTTATATTTATCCTAGTGTAATTTTTTTCCGGCGTAAGATCCTTTAAAATATAAAAATTCTAACGTGTATTTTAAATAATTTAATCAATATAATTTTGCGGTAACGGTAGATAGAGGGAACTAAGACACTCCCTACGTGTTTAATTTTCGAGACATTACACGTTGAGTGGCGGAGCTCAAGTCTATTTGACGCAAATGTCTTTTTTTGATACCGGGATGAGAAAATAAAAATAACCCATTTCCCTGGGAATGGAAACCACAACCCGTCGCATTTACCGGTTTACTCGTTCGCTGCGTCACGAAGATCCTTAGGTTCCATCTGCCTACCCTGCTTTATACGAAATACAGCATGAAGTTAAAACATAAAAAAATGCAAATATTACTTATCTATATGAATATAAATTAATTCACCCAACAAAATTACTTAATTTATTAGTTCTTTGACTTTTTATTTTAGTATAGCATTCAGATCTTCTCATGATATTTCTAGACCGGTATTCTAGTATTTATGTTTTTATTGCCTTTTTTACTATACTGTTATGATGAAGTAAAACATCAGTTCTTTTTAAAATATATTATGTTTTTAATTATGGTAGATATGAAACATGGTTAATATAAATAGACATATCGATAACAAGACATTTCGGCGGAGAAATGAGGTGTCATAATGGAAACGGAATTTCTTAACACTGAGTTTCCAAGTTCCCCCCTTCACGATAAAACTCGTTCTGGTGTCGAGGAAAAGTTTGGCGTTAAGTTCCGCCACTCAACACGCAATGCCTGTTGAATTCGGCGGAAAATGGAGAACGAAGTGGGATTGGACTAACAGTAGGTTCCCTTTGCCTATTCTGCTGTGTGCGGGATATAGCGTGAAACTGATTTAAAAACGTAAAACTTTTTGGATACATCACTAATATTATTTGACAATGTAACGTGCGAAAATCATGTTAATCTTGACCTCTTCATATTGAGCACGAGCAAAGAAGATGTGAAGGTTTTCAAACGAGAAACATTTTATGATGACCATTCTACGCTAAAGTATGACAAATAAACTAATTATACATACACTTGTAACGTATTGTTATAGCAACTATGAAGGTAGTTTGGCTTTACTAAGTTATCAATGAATAAATATATAGTTGAGGCCGTCGTGGTACTGGGGTCTGGGAACCTACTGTTCAGTGAGACACTCCGTTCCCATTATGACACTTTCGTTTCCCACTTTCCATTGAATTTCCTCGAGTGGCAATCGAACCCACGACTAGTGCCATTCACAGTCGCACTCGTGCACATGCACCAGGACAATCCTCGCTTTACTTTTTATATATAAAATCAATCTTAAACATTTAAAACTACTATACCTATCTATATATTTACAAACAAACAAAAATAACACAAAAAATTTCCTAGACCAATTCGGGAAACAAAGATCTCGTTCATTTCATATTTGGATAGACCTTGCTTTGTAGAGTATCGGTTTAGCATTAGTCATACATACATACATACATACAAGGTGAACCGCATTTCAATAGACTATAGACAATCACAGTTGCTCGCGTTAATCGTGATTCTGTATTTATAGCTTAGTAACAGCTTTTAGTGTCCCGAAATTCTTCCGCTCTTTTCTGGAAAATGGGGGATGGAGAGTGTGATTATGCTTTTGTTTCAATAAAATATATATGTACATACATAAATAGTAGTCATGAAGTAGGGAGACAGGCATGAGTTCAGCGCGACAGGTTTAGATACGATTTCCGCTTGAAGAAATGAAATATTTAATATTGTCTTTAAATTCTTCGCTCTCCCATGCATCCCTTCGCTGCGCCATGACGGCCTCGATAATATCAGTTAATTCTTAATTATTGTCTCCGAGTGTAATTGTAAACAATTATATCAAAAATCACTCCACAAATGAATAATAAACGGTCTAAGACCTTAGTCATCTCTACAAGGCTAACAACATGAGGCTGATTACAATTTACACTTTATCCCTTTATCGATTGAATGGCTTTTAAACCTCATATTATTTAAACATAACCTAGACCTCATATTATTAATATATTAAATACACATATATAAAAGTCCTCCAGAATTGGGTGGAGAGTGGGAAACGGAATGTCTTATCACTAGATTTCCAGTTTTTTTATGGAAGGCTCTGGGAAATGTAATACCCTCTTGACGCTACGATACAGTATACAACTGCAAACGTGAAGGTTGTGGGGTCGGTTTTCATTCGTATTTATTATTAATATCCTCCCTTTGGTAACAGGAGAAAGTGCTGCGTTGAGTTCCACCAGCCAACACGTAATGTCTGCAAAATTTTGATCGGAGTATCTAAACATTAGGGTCCGTTTGTGTACTCCTGCTAGATACAGGAAGACCTGAAGTAAAGAAGCGTAAAAAAAAAGAAAACAACATTCTAACTTTACCTCGGAAGAATATCTTGAGTCAACATGGCCATTTATTTTTCTTTTTGTTATATTTTTTTCTATTCCATCATATCAATCCCAAGAGTGAAAAGTTCTAAGTGTATCAAAGATTTTTCTTAGATACTTACTTATAGATGTGTGGTTTAATATAACAAATCGTGATTTTTTTGTTTACTTTTTTATGCTTTCCTCGATAAATGGACTGTCTAACATAGAGTTTTTCTATTTGAACAAATAGTTCCTTAAATAAATGTTTTCAACCAAAAAACTTTTTAGCTTATTTATAAATCATTATTAACTCTAAAATCGAGCTTGAGAGCGGTCTTAAGATGCTGTATTCATTCATAGATTATTAAAATAGCAACTGAAGATCGATCTCAGAATTGAGCGCCGTTTATAAATACGGGGCTTAGATCGAAACGAATTCCGAACCCAGATCACACAAAAATAATAAATCTAATAACGATACTAAAAATATTAAAACAGGAGAAAAATGTAGCAACTTATTCACACTCCACACCGCGGCTGCCTCTTGACCGTGACCTCGGCTTGCATAGGTTTACTGCATTCTATGTTTAATTCTGCGACAAACGTGTAAAAAATTATGAAATTCAATTTATATTTATAATAAAAATAATGAGAATTGAGAAATTCATGGAAACAGGGGAACGGAGAGTGTTTACATTAGGCTCTCTCTTCGTACTTTACTACGTGTGGGATACAGCGTGAAAGTGAGAAAAAAAATTTAAAGTGCCTTTGTAATACTTAAAAAAATGAAATATAGTGAATTATTTTTTTTAATCCAAAAAAAACCTGTTCAAGACTCATAAATTAACAATTAACTATCAAAAAAATATTCTGTCTAATAATGTTAGCCTTTAAATTGAAAATCTAGTCTAATTTATGCATATATTTGCATATTCTGGTATCTAAATTCAATGAATGAGTTCCTTCAACTCGAACTAGTTTTAAAGGTCATCTTATTGTTTACGTATATTTAGTGGGGACTAGCGTTACGTTCGCGGCTTTCCCTTCAATTTTAATATTTTTTTTTAGTACTACACATGTAGAAGGGTAGGCAAAAGGGACCCAGTGTTAAGACACTCCCTTCCACATGTACAGCATAATATTGGAGACGTTTTGTACGATATGGTGGATCCCGCAGTCCTAAAAATGATAATATATTTTTTTGCATTTTTAAAGTATTATTACACACTTAGGTTTTACTAATAATCAAGCCAACAATCATCCCGTGATTTTAAAAAATGGAGAAAAATGGTGAACAGAGTGACTTAATATTAGGTTCCCTCTGCCTACCCTGCTATATTTAGAAGCGTAATTTAAATTACCTAAGCTTAATCGATGGGATTCGACTTCGTTTTCTTCTATATAAAGACTTAAGTAGTCCATTGACCCTTGTAGAGTCACATTGAGTTTTTTGACCAATTAATGGCTATAAAAGTTTTTAGTTTTATGACGTGCTTTATTTTTAATAATATATTATTGATTTAATTTTGTGAATACCTAGAGAGAACCTTAAAAAATATACCTCTAATAGCTTATTATTAGCTTGTAGCGTATTTTTGTAATATAATTTAATTTTAAGCTCATGGCACACAAGAGTGTAACTGTAAACACGTTGGTTGTGGATTCGATTTCCATTCGGGGATGAAGTATTTAATATTTTTATTTTTTCGGTCTGGTAACAAGGGAAAATGCGGTTGAGAGTTGTGAGTGTGCCTCGAGTGGTGGGGAATTGGGGAACGAAGTGTCCTAACACTAGATTCTCTCTGCTTACCCTGCTATATGCAGCGTGAAGCTGTGTATATTTTATTTAAGCACGAGTTGAAGAAAATTCTATACATAATGAATTTTACGGCGCTTACAGGTCACTGGGCTTTCCTTTCAATTTCTTTTGCGCGAACGTTTTAATTAAAAGTTCGTGTAAAAGCGCATTCTGGACTTTAAAAAAAACATTCTTTTTTTTGCACAGGGGGATTTCGTCATCGAATTTCGGTGCTTTATGAATTTGGTAGGTACCTTGAATTTAGAATCTACGCAAATTTATTGAATTACAAAAAGATCTTAGTGTTCCGACACTCTTTACGCTTTCCAAAGAAATATAAAATAATTCATTTCATTCTCCGATAGTTTACGGAAACTTAAAAAACGTAGTGATAAGACAATCGGTTAACCATTTCCTGGTACTAGTAAGTAATATAAGTAGTAGCAACTAGATTGCGCTTGCCCTACTGCGGGATACATCGTGAAGCTAAAAAAAAGTAAATAAAATATAAAAAATATATATTTTATTAAAGATTTTAGAGGCAACCAGTCTAGCTGGTGCCGAATTGGACCGTCTCTCAATCTGTCACCAGCTTGTCACTGCTAAACAAATGAAAAGGGGAAATTGGAACATTTAGATTTTGAGAACATTCGAAAATGTAATTAGGTGGCCGTCAGAGGAATTCTTGTTACACAGAAAGTCACTCCGACCAGTACTTTATCTTTAATTATGATTAATATTATTTCAATTTATAAAAATAACTGTCAAATAAGAAATGAGAAGTAGAGGACTGAAGGCGCACTCGCACATGACGGTTGGGGCTTCGATTCCCTTTAAGGGGGTTAAATTAGTTTCGTTACTTCGCTTTGGTAACAACAACACGTGTTTTGAAACTTCGGCGGAATGCAGATGACAGAGTGTCATTCTTTACGTAAGTTCTCTCTGCCTTCGCAGATATAACCGCTAACTGACTTCTAAAATTTCGCCAGAGTGTGTATGTTTCCTGACAAATTTCTCAGTAACAAAGTCACAATGAGATGATAATCCTATATCTTATAAAACAAAGTAGTTTTTCGTGTCTGTCTGAACTTTCTAACTCTTCTTCTTCTAAACCACCCAACGGATTTTTATGCGGTTTTCACCATTAGGTTGAGTATTTCTCAGGGAAGGTTTATATATAGTTTATTATTTGTACATTCCTATGTAAATTAACACAAATACGATAAATGTGTCTAAAGTCCTACCCGTGGAGACACTTTCGCGCATGCGCTGGTTTAATGGTAAGTACTACATGAAAATAATGTACTGGAGTATTGTTCCTCTTAATAAGATCTACAAAAAAGTCCGCGACAGCATATTTTTATCTTTCAAGGATAACGTGTAGTGATCATATTTCTGTCTAAAAATAGTAATTTCAATATATTTTTTATTGTGAGGGATATTTTTCCATAATGGTATTAATCCTTATCCTTCAAAATACTTTATTAATTTTCTATGTTAATCGCTTTTTACACTATTTCGAAATTGTGAATAGTTTTAGAGAAAAACGCATTTAATTGTTGACACATCACGCCGTTGACTCATCAGCTGTGCCGACTCAAGTTTTACTTATCCCTTACTCTCAGCATATAAATAAGTATATTAGTTACGTTGGCCATTTAATGTAGATCAAAACTGTCTTTTACTGTTTTTATTTTAATAATTACTTTAGAAGTTGTTACAATATCAAAACATCCTTGCTGCGAAACGCGCCCTGCGACGTTTTGCTTATACAAGCACGTCATGAGCAGTCATCGGTGGTTCAGTGGTAGAATGCTCGCCTGCCACGCGGGCGGCCCGGGTTCGATTCCCGGCCAATGCATTCTATTTAATTTTCCTCACAGGCAGCCACGTAGTGCTTGCTTTTCATTAGGGACAGAATACCCTCTTCAGCATTAACCACAAGCTCGAAAAAAAAACCCCGCCTGCTATAGAGACATAGCAACGAAGATTTAGATGCGTTTGCACGTATTGGATTATTGGAGTTGAATGTATTATTTCAGCGCGATATATTTGGTTTCATATTTTCTGTAGTAGTTATTAGTAGGTAGGCTTTTGTTTATAATTTCTTCCCTTTAAAAATAGTCATTTAACTATCTGAAAATAGTCATTTAAATATATTTTAATAAGTAATTGAAAAGATTAGTAGCACAGATTAAAAATTACGGTACCTACTAAAAAATCCTTGCCGAGTAAAACAATTGGAAAATCCTTATTGAAACTACGAAAATGCGGGTTGCATTAGGGTTTAATTAATTTTCACATTATCTTAAGTCCTTTGCAAACATACATTATATGAATAATCCAGTAGTTAAAGCGGGCGAAGCCGCAAGGGGGTCGCTAGTTTTGATATAAATCCCATTTGAACAACTATAAGATTCTTGAGATATACTCGTAGTTATCCACGCTACAAACATTATACAGAACTTTATAGAACTAGATGAGTCCCAATATATTTACCTCAATATTATTTATTATATTTTTGCTACCACAAAAATGATAAGAGCAACTTAAATCTGTATTTCTTTCTTTAAAATACACCGGCCTATCCAATTAAAGTCAACCTCACTCGAGTCAAGTTTCTCGATTACGTATTCCTTGTATCCCTTATTATTCTTTTGTAACTTCCAAATCTCGTTTTTTAACTTCGTTAAATATATTTTGTTCTGCAATTTCATTTTTCAGTACCCAAGTTATGATACTAATTTGAATAGGCGTTGTGCTTCAAGAGTTTTTCGACTTCCGTCGCAAAAAGTTTTTATCACTTGTACCGTCATTTCTTCACATTTAAAAAAAAATAATCTTCAAGCTTTCTTCCGCATATAGTAAAGAAAGCAGAGGAACAAGTGTTAAAACACACTGTTTGCCACTTATCACCCCAATTCGAGACATTGCATTTTGTAGACAGTGACAGGACTCAACGTCGCGCTTTATCTAGCCATAGTGGAAGAATTACAGATACTCTAACTCTTTGACAAAGTTAGTCTGGCGAGCTAATTAACCCGACTGGGGATGATGAAAATAATAAATAACCCCAACTGGGAATCAAACTAAATACGTCAATTAAATAACAGTTACATCCTATACCACTGCACCGCGATGGCCTCATCTAAAAAATTGTAAATTATAAATCATTAATTTGAGAGCTTCCGTTGTATCGAGGTTATATAGCTCACGATGATGATTCTTGCACGGCTTGGAACTAAACAAGATATAAATTGTAACGAAATTTTTATATATAATAATATTATATTTTTAAATGTATTCAATGTATTATTGAGGCCGTCGTAACGAAGGGACACAAGGGTGTGACTGTAACGAGATGGTTGTGAGTTCGATCCACACTCAGAGGAATGTATTAATATTTTTATTTCTTCGCTCTGGCAACAAGGCGTTGAATTCCGCCACTCAACATGCAATGCCACGAAAAATACTTATTTTTCTCGTTTACATTTTGCGGTAAATGGAAAACGGAAGCGTCTTAATGAGTACAGAGTGTTTTGACTAGTCTCTGTCTACCCTGATATGTTCAGAATACCGCGTGAAGCCTTCCGTTACAGAAGCAAATTGAACCGACCACCTGCACACCAATAATTCTATTGTAATAAATAAGAGACTTAAGAAATTCAAACAAAACTTAAAGAACTTTTAAACAGCAAAATTAATTAACGGCAATAAATTCCTGACTAAAGCCATCTCATTCTCATCGCGATCTTAAAGCCGCAAAAGGAATTAACGGGGGAACTATAAACACCTAAATTTCTTTCACTCAGACAATACTGAGTTTGTTTTATAGTCTTGGAATTATCTTTAACTTGGTTCTGAAGTCGCTTTAAATAGAATTGCTTTTTTGAAGATAATACGTATTTTTCACAATTCGTGGGAAAGGCGGGAATCGTAGCTGTGGCTGTTGCATGTTGAAAAATGTTGTTAAATGAAAATAATTTATTCCTCCGTATGGTATTTAGCTATTTTTTCTTTTACACTTCACGCTGTAGCAGGATGGGCAGAGGGACCCCGGAAACCCATTAAAACACTTCCGTTCTCTCCTTTCCACCAATCTCTCGACATTGCATGTTGAATAGCGAAATTTAACGCCGTAAATTGCCTCATTACCAAAGCAAGCAAATGAGAATATTAAAGATTTCATTCCCCTAAGTTGGGACGAACCCACGACAGTCGTGTTTACAGTCGCTCGCTTGTGCCACTGCGCCATGACTGCCTCGTTATATAATTTACATTTAATCGATTGTCTTTAATCTATTTCCAAATAAATAAGTTTAATATCTAAAGACGTACTGTGTCATAAAAGCAGGATATCTTTTCATTTAAAAGAAACTAGAATTAAAAGAAACAGCTTACGCGATTGAAATGTCTTGTTAGATATCGATTTTATTTGGCCGTAGAGCTTCGAGATCTTCGCTCACTGTGACGTAACATGTTATATAAGAAATATATAAATAAATTAAGTAATTAATTTAATTGAAGAATAAATTTATTAAATATGTCATATTATTTTATTTTTACAGTAAATGTCACCGTATTTTTGTAGTAATACCTACCTATACATAGAAATTTTTCTTCAAATTTTAGAATAAAAATATTTTAGCTTCACAATTTACGCACATAATAAGGTTGCTAATGAGAGAATCTCATTTCAAGGAACTCTACCCCCGATTTCCTCCCAAATTCTAAGCTGCGGAACCAAGGCGGAGAAATTAAAACAATTGATTCCTCTGACAGAAAATCAAACCCACAACCTTCGCATTTTTTTAAATTTTAAGTTAAAAATTACAAAGTATTATTTAAACAGTCATGTTTTTGACGTAATCTAGGCCAGGAGACATTGGACAATGGGTGTGACAAGGCAAGGCCACACCGGACTCGCCAATTATCGCCAGCATTATGGAGTATTGTTTATCTTAACTGGTCGTTTTGCGTCCATTTTCCTACCTGACATTGTAATAAATTAGCATGTGCATTTGAGGACAGTATGGTACAGTGGTTATGTGGATCCTGGTCTAAATTAAAGTATGTGCGTTTGGTTCTCAGTAGCAAAAATATTGGAATAATCTGTGTCTCATGCAACTTAAAGTGCGACAGGGTATGAGTTCGATTCCCTTTTGGGGAAAATATATATTTATTTTTTTTGCTATTGCCTTGTGGTAATGAGGCAAAGCGTAGCGTTAAGCGTCGCAATTCAAGAGTAGCTAAAAAAATATTATACAAATCACATTGTATTATGCAAATTTACGTCATATTATTATGATGAAAATATTTTTTTCTTTTGTCAGATTAGAATTTAGGATAATTTAGTACGAAAATTACAACAATATGAATACTTACTGCAAAACTTGTTGAGAAACGCCAGGTTATATCTGAAAATATAAATTAAAAAAATGTTATAAATAACATTCATTAAGGTTTATTCAGCAAGGTTTTATTAGGTATTGTAATAGTACCTACGCCTAACGGAGTATCTACTCCGTTCCCATAACGATATTTCCGTTCCCCACTTTCCGCCGAGTACTAGAGGCATTGTGTGTTGAATGGCGGAATCGTGTGAGAATCGAACCCACGACCATTGCGTTCACAATCACAAACTTGTGCTCCTGTGCCACGGCCTCTAGAACTAAAATACCTAATAAACAATTAAAAAGAACTAGACGTTATACAATACTTATAGAAGAATATGCTAATTGAATAGAAGACCTCATACGTGCTGTGATGCAACCAAATTACTATTCACCAGAGTGCCACCTTATAGTACCGATAATACCAATTATTTCTTGTCTCGAATGGACCTTCACCCGCTATTATTAAAATAGCATTATAATAGTGAAAACTAGGTGTATTTCTGATTTTTGAGTACGTGCATTCGTTGATTGTGATTTCGAATCCAGATTAGGATGATTTTCAAAATGAAATTTTGAAATTGAAATGAGACGTTAAACTATCGGAAATTTTTAATCTATATATATAAAATCGAAAGGTCACTCACTAATTAGAAATCTCAGAAACTACAAGTGCTAGGAATCTCAATTTTGCATAGGAGTTACTTATAGGACGTAGGTGCTCGCTAAGACGGGAATTTGCAATATTGGATTTCTAAGGGGTTGTTTTTGAGGTCGAAAGTTTGTATGAAACTTCGTTACTACAAATGCTAGGAGTCTCAAATTTTGCATAGACGTCACTAGGACGTAGTCATCGAGACAGAAACATAATAACATATAATAACATAGTTCACGCGG
The DNA here is from genome assembly GCA_000313835.2 of Heliconius melpomene melpomene. NCBI lineage: Eukaryota > Metazoa > Arthropoda > Insecta > Lepidoptera > Nymphalidae > Heliconius > Heliconius melpomene. The sequence goes on from HE671545.1 coordinate 84,214, forward strand.
GTGAAACCGCGAGCGGGCCGCTAGTTTATTATATTTCACATACATATAATGTTAACACACATACAGACTAAGATTCAACACATTCACACGTCAACATCTAAACTAAATACTGTAAGGTCATCAGGGTCACAAAGAACTCTGTTCGATCTTTATTTGTTTTATTTATTTATATTTTTATTTTTATTATGTCTCCGCCCACAGCTAAATTAACGACACCTCGACAACACCTTGTATATTAAAAACGATATATTAGAAATGAAATTATGTATACCTATACAAAAGCTGGAAGAACATTCTTCTTCTCTCAAGTTCGATAAATATTACGTTGACAGATGACATAAGTCCATACAATCGATAGAAAGAGATTGTATAATAATTAGTGTTACATATTTTAGCTGTCATATAATTTCAGTGCTAAGGGACCTTTATAATATAATAGGTTATGTAAAAACCGACCTTATCTAATAATGGCCGATTTCCACCGTGAAAGTGGAACAGACTCCTTTTGAATAAAATAGGTTTACATTGCCACTAACAAAGTGTTTTAAAAATCAGCTTCTGTTTCCCGCATACAGCATGGCAGCACGTGAGGACACTACGTTTCACACTTTCCCAAATTTTTCGAGGCATTGAGTGTCGAGTGGCAAAACTCAACACCGGACTGTTGCCTCGTAGCCAGAGTGAAGAATTTAAAATATTAATAAATAATAATTCATTCGCTTGAACGGGAATCAAACCCACAATCGTCACGTTACAGTTATACCCCTGCGAAAAAAAGCTATTTATTATATAAAGAAGAATTATAATCGCAAAATCATTCCACTCATTTAAATCAAACAAATGCTAAGAATTTATTATAATTTTCCATATATTAAAAATAAGTGCATATCGATTTATTTATATATCTCGATGTTATACAAATAGACATAAATATGAATGGAACGCATCACGTATAAGGGTGTCCGCATAACTTGCCTGGCATTGCAAAAGAATCTCTATTTATACGAACAATGCCTGGTTTCTATCACTAGCGGAGAGGGCCCATTAAGGACTACGATTGAGAGAGTAAACATCATAATAAATACATAGACACAGTGGCGCTAAGAGAGTTGAAATTAACTGGAGAACGATAATGGGGAACGGTAGTGTCTAAATAGGAATATAGTGTTTTAACACTCCCATGTAACCTCATCGTCTGTGAAAATTTTGATTGTTGAATTGTCACGGATGATAAAATAAAACCTGGTGACCGATGGACTGACAGATAAATGACGAAGTCAATAAGGTCCCATTTTACGGAACCCTAATAAAGAGAACATTCAAGCTAAATGCTTTATTTTATCCCTGATATAGCAAAATAGGTAGAGAGAACCTCGTACTAAAACACTTTCTTCTCCTCTTCCCGAATTCAAGACATTGCGTATTAAACGGCGGAACCCAACGCCGGGCAACCACAACGATATAACCGAAATATATGATAAATAAAAATAAAACAATTAAAACAATAATTTAAAGTTACATGTCTAAAACATTTAAGACATTTTGTGTCACTTTACTAAACTTGTGTCACTTTGTGAGGTCGAAACAATGTGGGTCACGACCGTGACCAGACGCGGTAAGATGCCGTGTTTACGTTTGTTTACTCTGTCGGTCGTCTTTTATTTGTTTATTATGGCTAATATTTACCTTTTTATAATAGCAAAACCAATATTTATTAAGTCGTCATGGCGCAGTGGCACGCGTGACTGTAGCCGTGACGGTTGTGGATTCGATTCGCAGTCGCCACAGGAAATATTTGCTAAATACATTTCCTCGCTCTAGTACCGAGGATACGCGGCGTTGAGTTCAGCCAATCAACAAGCATTGCCTGCGCTTATGTCCCTCCGCCACGACTGGCCCCAATAAATATAAATAAATAATAAATATAAAACTTAAAAGGATTCTATAATTATGCGACAACACTTGTAAAGCTTCTCTATCGCCCTCAATTTCTGCGTATTCCGCGTAAGGTGAATCCCCTCAAGCCGTTCAGGTTTCACATTTGAAAGGGAGCTATGGGTTAGGTCTGCAATTTACGATCTTACTTTAAAACTAATTTGAATAATTGTTTACGAAAAATTTTCGAGACAAATATAATTATATACAAACAGTCCCGCGTAGATCAGTGTAGGTAGAGAAAACCTAGTGTTAAGACACTCTGCTTTCCGGTTCCTCCCAAGAATTTTACTACAATAAACTAGCCCGAGACATGTTTTAAATGAACTCATCTCTTTATTTGTTTGTTGAAGACGCAATAACTAGTGACGACAATGGCGGTACATGCAAATCAATATCAATACGTGACCAATTACGATCTGCTATAATATATGCGGTATATGCAGTGTATATTAAGGATAATCGACTAGCTGCAATGTCCAACTACGCAGTATTATTCCTACAATAATACTGCGTTCTGTTCTACATTATTATTATTATTATCTTCATCTTCATGGGAGCGCAGGGTTTGACTGTAAAGGCATTGGTTGTAGGTTCAATCCCGGCTCTAGGGAATTAATTATTAATATTATAATTTATTTTAATTATTTATCTCCTCGCTTTAATAAAAAAAAAACATTTGAAATAATTTTAGTCAAAATAAAAAGTTACGTTTAAATTTTTTGAATATACGCACATAGGCAGAGGGAACCTGGGAGCTTAGTGTTAAAACATTCCTTTCATATAAAGATAATAAATGTTTCAACCAAAGGAATCGAACTCAAAATCTGTCATTGTCACAGTCGCACGCATGTACCCCTGCGCCTGGTGTATCTATATATCTCTATATATATTAAAACAGTATGATATTTATTATTAGTCCAATTATATTTAAATAACTGACTGACTAGCAATCAGAAATGAACATGCTTTAGCCTTTGAACGTACAAATTACTTCTATTGACAGTATACTCGTAGTGCATGTGATGAAACTTCGATAACAGTTTTTATTGTTCTTGTTGGTTGAATAAAATGAACAGAGCATTGTTTTATAAATACAATATAATGAATCTTCTAAGATTTGTACCATTCCCCTATATTTTAGGTACCATTCTTTCGCGGCTTTGCCTTCTTCTTTTCTAGAAAAGAGGTCCTCCTCCTTTAAGAAATTATTTTTTGGTTTTTATTTAAGCCGAAAATTGTTTAAATAAATCATATATATGAAAAATATTGAGATTTTCCAATATTACAAAAGGTATTTTTAAATGCATGATAATAAACAATCCTTGGAGAATTTGAAGATCGCGCTGGCGAGGGTCCAAAGGTGACAATATTGTAACTTCACGATGTAATTGTCAAAGACAGTTACTGCTTGGAACGTTTATTTTATTTTTATAAAAAGCAATTTTTTTTAATAGCCATACGCTGTATCTCGCACATAGCAGTGTAGGCATCGTGTAGGGAACCTAATGTTCCCTGGATACTCCGTCCGTATGTGGGTGGTATTCTCAATCTTCTAGTGACAAGACAGGTCGCGGCGCTGAGTTCCACCACTCAACACGCAACACCAGAATTCGGCGGGAAATGGGAAATGGAGTATCTAGGATCCTTCTGCCCATCCTACAGTATGCGGAATACAGCTTCACTAAAAAAATATACTTTATTAAATTAGAGAAGCTACCATTGATTAAGAAGACAGTTCCACTTAAAACATAAGCTGTTAAGATAACAAAATTACTTGAGAATTTAACCCAACACGCCATTCCAATGAAATAACATCCACAGATCGTATTCAACTGAATAGTTCACGTGACATAATTACACATGTAATTTTACCCGCGACTCGTCGTTGCCTCTAATAGTAGTCGTTTGTAGGATTCGACGAAATGAGGTTCTCAGTCTCAGTGATGTCGTCGTTGCTCCTCTAATTGTTGGTGTTGCCAGTCGTGGCGCAAGGGTTACGTGTGATTGTGAACGACAGGTTATTGGTTCAATTCCCTTTCGAGGAAATGATATATTTAATATTTTCATTCCTCCGCTCTGGTAACGCGGCGTTGAGTTTTACCACTCAATACACTATGCTGAAATTGGGAAACGAAAATCTCTATGTTGTCAGGTTCCCCTTGCCCGCCCTGGACTACTATGTACAGGATACAATAGCGTGAAGGTAAATATATAGAAAAAATCAATATTACTTTAATATATATTCTCGTTATCCACTCGTAAAACGGTTGTAATTGAAATAGACACTTTTCTATCTAAATAAATAATCTTCATGAGATTTTCGATTTGCTTAATAAATTCGCTACAGTACGTATTTCATAGTAAATTATAGTTAAAGTGGAATATAGTAAAATTGACAGATAAACATAGGGGATGGTATGTTTGTGGTGAACGCGATAGTAGTGAATTCAATTCCCGTACAAAAGTAAATTAAAAAAATTGAGATTTGAATGCACTATGAATTTGTAATCTGTATGTTGTTTAATAAGTAAATGTTTTTCCTAGAACATTTACTTATTACATTTTTCACTGCGTTGGGTTTCACCGTTTAATATGCAATGTCTCAGACTCAGGAGGAAAGTGGACGGAAAATGGAGTGTATTGACAATAAGTTATTTCTCCTTACAGTGCTCTAGGGCTTAGTGTCTCCATATAAAAATAATAGTTACGTATTTTTAGACTTTGTGGAGAAAGTTGTGACTTATAGCTTATTTCTCTCTGCCTAATGTTAATTTTACTTCCTTTATTTTTTGAAAATTAACGTATAATATATAAGTAACGTAGCAATAAAGTTTTACATATATTTTTTACATTTACAATTATACTTGAGTACTGATTGTAATCAATCCTTGGATTCAAAGTTTATTATACACAGCCATATCTCACGGATCATATTTGAATTGCATATTTAGAAATAATATTCATTATTTTACCACGTTGATGTAAACTTGTATCAGATTTCTATACTGCTTGCTTTAAAAATATAATAAACACATATTTTACGAAACATTTCACAATTAAAATAGTTTTCTATTCGCAGCATCAATTCAGGAAAACTTTGGAAAATGGGGTGATTTTTTCTTTTTGGTTCATGCTGAACCCGCCACTTAACACGCTGTCTCGAAAATTGTACGTAGCGTGGGCAACAGAATATCTTAACGTTTCTTTCACTTACACCGCTATATGCGGGAAAGAGCGTGAAACTTCTATTTTATTAAATCAGAAGTGCAGAAGGAGTGTTTTAAATTGAATTGACATATTTTAAAAGCTTTAACCTTGGTACAAGTCGTTATAAGCAAACAAATGTAACCGGAAGTTGCATTCAGAAACACAATGGCACATTAAAAATGGTTGACAATTTCGCACGCGACGTAATATAAGGGTTTTATAATAGGATAATTGTTTCGTTTTTAACGAACAGTTATTTAGAATGGTATTTGGAAATAGAAGATATAAGTATAATTATATCTTATAAAACTAAATTTAATATTTTCATATTCTCGGTCTGATCCATCACAATCACCATTCAACACAGAATATCTCAAAAAAGGAAAGAAAGACGGAAAGCAAGAATAATGTCTTATTCTTGCTTTCCGCCTTTCTGTCTTTCTGTCTTTCTTACTTTCCGCCAAATTTTTAGGGGAAATGGAGAAGAAAGTGGGTAAAGTAGTGTCTCAAAAGGACCGAGTGTCTTACAGGAATCGAACCCACAACCAATCGCTTATACGTAGTCACAAAGCACGTACCAGAATGATTTGAATATAACATATTATGTAAGTATTCAAATTAAATATTTATAGTAATATAGTAAAAGATATTCAAATTTAATGAGAATTCCCTGTAAACGATGTTTGGGAAACACATTTGTGCCGAGCGTGTTATGAACCAGCGATTCTTAGTAATAAAATATGGAAGTCTGTAATATTAAACATATTTCGCTCCGAGTAATTGAAATTACAGATTCGGTTTATTAAATTGACATAATATTTTGATTAATTGAGAAGACTAAAACATGTGGATGGGGAATATAGAAATGTTATTTAATACGACCGTCTAGGCTCAGTGGCAAAAGCGTGTGACTGTACACGCGACGTGTTTGGGTTCGATTCCCACTCAGGGGAATTAAATATTTAATATTTTTATTTCTTCAGCCTGTTCACAAGGCAAAGCGTGGCATTGTGTTCCGCCACTCAACACAAATTACTTGGGAATTCAGCGAAAAATGGATAACGGCAGTGACTTCCCAAGTTCCCTCTGCCTAACCAGCTATGAACGGGACACCCTTGATATAGCAAGGGGAAATAATAATTAATGGTTTCCAAGAGATGCGGTTTCAAAACCCGCTACGATGGAATTTTTATACTTTAGATACATACTTACGAACATACAAACGTTAAATACAAACTTATTATAATATTAATATTAAATGAAATAACTTTCACACTAGCGTGTTAGGTGCGTTAGGTAAAAATTTAGTGGAAAATGAAGAACGGACTGTCTTAACTATTAACATGTATTAAAATCATTTAATAAGCTCATTACCAGAACCAAGAAATGAAAATATTAAGTATTTTATTTCCCCGAGTAGGAATTAAACCCACAATATGTCTATTGGCCACGAAGACCTCAAGTGTATTAGTTTTGAGATGTATTTTGCTAATCTATTTTCATTTATATACGTACGCTATCCGGTTTTAGCCAAACAATAATTTGTATTTTAATATATAAGTTTAGCTTATTTACATATTATTCATCTTATAACAGCTATTATTAGTTTACTGTTTACACAAACTGTTCTGATTTCCATTAGGGCGTTGAACTTCGCTGTTGTGGATCTAAAATTCCATTGATTAGTTTAATATATTGTATAATATAAAGTAACTGTATTTTTTATGTTACTTTGGGAGACGATTTATGTATCATAAATCTTAATTAAGTGATATTTTTTATAACTCTTTTTAAATAAAATTTTAAATGATTTAGGAAATAAAGAAAAGATTTTTTTTCTTGTTTTTCTGTTTATCCATACCTATATTATAAATTCGAAAGTAACTCTGTCTGTCTGTCTGTCTGTCTGTCTGTCCTTTACGCAATCAGGGCCAAACCGCTAATTTAATTGTGATAAAATACTCATATAGAGATACTTGAGGGTCCCGGGATGAACATAGGATACTTTTTTTTTGTCATATTTGTAATATTTTTGATATATACCAATATATTTAAGTAATTAATTTGACAAGCAATTTATTCCGCCATGTTAATAACAATCGTCGCTACGCGTTGCTAAGCAACGGCTTGCAAAGTTTGCTGTTTTAAGAAAACGTCACCCAAAGTGAGTTTGCTTAATGCATACATGGCGCGCGCTGATATAGATTTGTATACATTAACAAAAATTAGATGATTTCTATAATTTGATATTCATCCTTATGAAAATAAATATAATGGTCACTTTTAGCATTTCAACTAGATTGAAATTATAGTTTACTGTATAACATTCTAATAAATAATTAAGATGTCACTGATTCCAAATGACCTAGCCTACGAGTGGTATAGTATGACCGACGCGAACGGGCAGATGACTTTGAAATAAAATAAATAATTTTTTATATATTTTCGAATTACTATTATTTTTTATGTAATTATTTGCTGCTTATAATTAATTTATCTCAGTTTGGTTATCCATACCGATGTTAGACACTTAAAATATCGTAATTTAAAGGACGCGCGCACGGCACACTTTACGTACTTTTACTTCTTTTGTTTGTTCATTTCGGTTACTCAGATATTTTTTCTAATAATAAATCTCCACTTATTATTATTTTTTAACTTATTTTAGTTATTTAGGCTTATATTTTCGCGGGCGTAGCCGCGTCCGGGCCCACTAGTATAAATATAATTAAAATAAGTTACATTTTCACCAAAGTTTTTTTTTTTTTTATAACTTATTGGTTTATTTATATACTACGCTGTGGTAGGGTAGGCAGAGTGAACCTAGTGATAATAAATTTTGTTTTCCGCTCCTTGTCTATCTCCTTATCCAAATTTGAAACATTGCGTGATGAATAACGGAATTCAACGTAATTTTTTGGGTTTGTAATATTAAAACAATTAGTAAGATTCCCAGGAGTAACGCTATCAACCGATCACTAAACATAGAATTTTTACAAATGTATATTAATTATTTGGCGAACACTTGAACAGTGAAAGAAGCATTTGCACGCATGTAGGACGTTAGTGATGCAATTGTACCTCACTCGGAAATACTCGCAGTAAGACACGCGCCGCATTAGACCGAATGAAACACTTTCTTCGATTTGGCTTAAGTAAAAACGTATAATTAATTGACATGTATACTTTAAAATATATAACTCAATTTGAGAGAGAAATCAAAATTTAATATGGAATTTCCAGAAATATAATCAGAGTATTAATAGAAAAATATATAAACTTACTATTAGCACATATTAAGATTATATATTCTATTCTATTCTAAGATAATAGATTCTAAGAAAATATTCTATTCTATTCTAAGATAAACGTAGTTCAATTTTTAAACAATACAAGCTATACGCTATCATGATTTAAAAAAAATGGGAAATCTAATAAATAATATTCATTATTACAACCGAACCTGTAACCTTTTTCGCTATCTCTATTAGCTACAATTACAGCCAGCTTAAGCTTATTACTAATATATGGTAATACACTCTATTAGACCAAACACTTTTCTCTTTTAAACGCGAACCCTCATAACTTAATCCAACCGCTCCATATAACTAAATGCATGTAACGCACGCCATTGTTACGTAAACGTATTTCACGATACATTTCATACTGTATGTTGGTCCGTCACTTATAAATCTTGCTAGTAACTGGTGAATTAATCTAGTATGTCTAACAGCTATGTGATATGCTCGACTGCAGAATAATTGCAATTGAAACGCCTATCATTTTGACGTTACCGTGGCTGCTCAAATGGAAATGTATATAGGATGGACAATTGTAGGGAGTGGATATGGATTCGTTTCTTGCTCGAATAAATGTTTATATGTAAATAATTTAATTTTCGTGATCTAGTTATATAAAGTGATATATTAAGGTTTTTCCAATCTTGGTTTGTTTTACACATCTTAAATGAAACTCTTTAACTGGATAATCGCGTATATTTGAATTGTACATTTTTATAAACTCGAAATTTCGAACATTTTGCAGTAGTCCATGGTCATGGGTAGACTGAGGCAACATCCGTCTGTTAGTTAACATAATTACTATATGAAATTACCAAATATGAAAATATGTATTATACTAATCACGAAAAAAAAAGCAAGCACGTTTTAGTAAACTAAACTTATCTCGGTTTAGTAATAGTTTAAGTCTTAAAGGAGCGGAAAGAATAAAAAAATCAAATGTTTTGGTAAAAAATATCATGAAAACAAAACACATGTATAATTCCATATATAGTTGTACATCTACAATCTGAACAAGTTATCTGTAAATAAAACGCCGGTTTTTTTTAATAATATCAAAACAATAAATGCTAAAAATCATAAATTACAAAAAAAACCCTATATTTGACGTTTGTAAAGAAATATAAATGACTGAGCACATTGAATCATGGGATGAAAAGTGAAATTATGAAACTTTAAAATATGCCTCGTCAGCTGCTTCCGTTCAATAACAATGGGACGGTATTCCCTAAAAAAATACTATTACACAAAGTACTGTAGAATAATTAAGCAATTAAAATTTATAAGATCTTTGATTATTGCAAATAAATTTGCTAAATAAAACTAATAGTAACGGATGTGTGTATTGCATGTAATTTAATTAATAATGTACACGAAACACCATTTTAATAATCTTTTTTTTTTCTAATTCTCGAATTTCTGATCAATTTTGGAGATATTTTATATTAATTGGAGGAACTCTTTTTAGTTATCTTAAATTAATAATAAAATCAATGGCCCGTTTGTAGATCATACACATTTTCTATAGCACCTAGTGTTATATAAGCGGCCTCTCGAGCCCCATGTCAATTACATAAAATCCTGCTCGATGGTTAAAGGTTGAATGTCATTATCACAGTTCACTAACGCTAGCACTAAGGCAAAAATAAAATGTATAACTCATATTTTGCACTATTTATATTAATTTTGTAGAAATAATTTGAAGCGTACAAAATACGCTAGTGTGATAGGAGCGTGAGGTAAAATAGCCCCGAATAGGGAAAAACGGAGCACGGTCAGGTAATTACTCTGAAGCGTAATTAAAAATATTTATTCAAGCGTTAATAAACAAATTAAATAAGATTTGTTAATAACTAGGGTGGCTATTATATGTTTTAAAATAATATTTCATAAAATAAACTATATATATTTTATAATATTTTAACGTTAAAATTAACATGCATTTATCACTTGTTTTCTTTATCAATAGATCGATTGATTTGATTATAATTCAGTTATGGCACAAAAGCGTGCGACTGACTGACTCTAGAATTCAGCAGAAAGTTGGTAACGGAAGTATCTTATGGGAAGGGGGTGTTTTTACACTAGGTTCCCAAAATCTCTCTGCCTACCCTGCTATGGATCAGCGTTAAGCTAAAAAACTCGATTATTGGTGTATTTTTTAATATTATTTATATGAAAACACTACGAAGACCGTAAATGTAAATTTTAAAATATAAAATATCTGTTCATCAAGATATGAAATATGAAGCAACATTAGTTTTGAATAGGATATGAAAACACGTTAAACATAACATAAATACTATTTGAGAAACGTCTAACAAACACTTTTACACTTCGTTCTACACTATCTGCCCAACGAGCAACCTGTAATGGGTGGCGGAATTAAACGCCGCGCTTTGTCGGAGAGAGAGCAAAGAGTTGAAAATATTTTACTGTCCTAGAGTTACCTCGTGCTTTACGTATAATTATCGAACACAGGTAACTAGCTAGCTAGCTAGCAATTGTTGTTTTTTAGTGAGCCTCGCAAGAATCATCGGAATCAGTCAATCGGTTTTGTCTTTACAACGCCACATAGGAACAAACATACATACATACACACACTGATAAGCACTTCATCCTCCTTTACACCGCGCAGTCGGGTAAACATCCCAGACATACTGACGCTATACAGCGGTCGGAAGCTGAAATTTGAGGCCGCACCTCTCACATCCATTAACACAGTATTAGGTAACGCTCCTTGAAACGTCTGAAACTTAAAACTATAGCAGACGTTAACGAAAAGTGCTCTCACTCAGAGTTAAATAAGTTAAAATATTGTTGTGATATTTATTAGAAAATACAGAATATATTTAAGTAGTGTTTTTTCAGTGTGTAATTTGAATTTATAATTAAGATGTAATAAACCGTCGTAGCGCAGCGGCACAAGGATGTGACTGTAACGCGACGGTTCGGTTCGGTGGGTTCGATCCCCACCCTAGGAAATAATATATTTATTTGCATTTATATTTTCATTTCCTCGCTCTGGTGTCGAGGCAAAGAGCGGCGTTAAGTAAACACGCAATGCTCCCAAAATTCGGCGGAAAGTGGAGAACTTAACTTTAACTTAACACCGGATTCAGGAAGGTGAAGGTAAACGGTGATGTGATAGAGTGACAAATAATAATACGAGTTAGGAATAATTAGACATGAGGCCCTCTTCAAATCAACCTTTTATCCTTTAATCCAGATAAAAACAGATTTAAAAAATTAAACCTTTTAATAAAATTAAAAATATATAAAAATACACGTTTATTTCACAATGATAAGGAATATTTACTTAACCAAGAACAAAAGAAAGCACAATCTCGACAAATTTTAAAGAACCACATCCCGCTATCAAAAGATCTCGTGGTCACCCCCGAGCCCTTTTATATTCGTCTCAAAGCCTATATATAAAGAATCTTAGAATTTCCTTAAGAACTTTAGTTAATTACTTTTTCAGTGAAAACGTTGGAAATGTTGAATTTTCGTCTATTTATAGTGGACCTTAATTAAGATTGATTTGATTTACTTTCATTTAAAATTTAATTATGTTTATGGTATACCTACTAAAATAAACGACCTCAACAGCTAAATATGTTGAGAGAATGAGTGACAGTGTTCAAATATCCTGAATAACCTAAAAACGAAGTGACTTATTACTTCTCGCTGAGAACAAAATACTGGAGACTCAACAAATGATATTTCGAACCCGTCATGGTGAAGAGGAACCAAACCTGGAAACGCGACGATGGTTCGATTACAACCCGAGAGAACGAATGATTTTTATTTTGCTGCTCTTATAACACGACTAAGTGTGGCGTTGAGTTCCGCCGTTCATCGCGCATTATCTAATATTTTGACGACACGGAGTGACTTAACACTCAGTTCTTTTTGCCTACCCTGATATTCGGCATATAGTGTGACGTAAAAATATTAAAATCGAAGTTTATAAAACATTAATCTACATGCAATTAACAAGATTGAAAAACACCAATATTTATGATGAGTTTCTTCAAGTTACTTCTCCAAAGCTTTGTGAACTTCATTTAAAGACTAACTTTCAGGTGAATATAGTAGTTCGGGCGAAACTTTACAACCTTCTCCGTTTTATTAGGGCTGAGATTTAGTGCGTTATATAAAATTTTATTAAAATAAAATTTATATTTTTATACGACGTGATCGTGCACGACATATAAGGGAAAAATAATAGTAACTTGAAATATGTAGGTACATATCTTATATCTTAGGAAAAAAAGAATCTTGGAAAATAAGTATACTTAAGAGTATTTTGTGCTAAATCCACTATTCATTGTCTGGTTACATATATTAATATTATTTTCAATAATATTGCCAAAACCCGGCAAAGAAAGAAATGACAGATTTAATACTAGATCCTCTACAAACAGAAAATTTATATTACTCTTAAATAGAATTTGAACCATACATCAACCTTAATATAGCATCTTTTTCCATTCTTATGTCAACCAATTCTTCCAGTATATGTAGTTGGCAAACTTCCCGTATATGACAGGTTGTAGGTTCGATTTCCATTGAAGGAAATATTTAATATTTTCGTTTTCTTCACTCTGGTAACAAGGAAAGGCATGGCGTAGAGTTTCTCTAATTCATACGAATTGTGTCTCACCTCTGGTATTAAAAAAAAGTGTGAAGATCGATTTTCAATTCGCCTTTCTGGCCGAGATGGAACTATATTAAAAATATAATAATCAAAAATATACGCACTTCTAATTGTTGTATCATCATGAAACTTGAAATAAAATGGTACCATTGAGCTGGTCTTATGATGGAATCGGAAGATGGCTGATGGGACCTTGGACTGTCTACTAATAAACATATCGAGTTTGTGCTCATCACGTATTTTAAATATGTGCCGTTTAAAAATAGTGTTGTTAGTTTTTTAATTTTTTTTTTAAATAATAACTTAAAATTCATATTCTACGAACAGTTATTTTTTTAAAGTTATAAAAAAACTGTCAAATGAATGTAACACGATATTATTATAGATCCAGAGCTTCCTCATGCGCACAATTATAACTTTGATCCTAACACAAAGGGATATCTGATGTACTTCTAACCCTGACGTCCCTTTTGGGGTTTGCCCTTTTGATATGTGATAAGTGAATTAAAATTTGACACAATTTTTTTATCACTTTAGGCGTAGTGCGCTCGACTAATTCCAGTATACTGAGTTCAAATTTTATATTATAAATAATAATCAGCTTCACGCTGTATCCCGCACACAGCAGGGTAGGCAGAGGGATAAGGGATCGAACTGACAACTAGTTGGTTTACAGTCACACTTTGCGCAACGACTGGTCTCTATAATTTATATAGAAAAAGAAATTACCAAAACCGACTGCTAGTTCCAGAGATTAGCGCTTTCTAACAAACAAACAAACTCCAATTTTATTACATTAGTATAAAATCAAAACGCGACAATATTTGTTCAAATCAAAACCCCAAAGGAATGGACGTAATTAACAAGTTAATATTTTTCTTTTTATTTCTGTGCTAGTTATTACGAAGTCACATTTTCTCATATTTACTGTAAGCTTTAATTTTGAAATAGAAATATTAAAGTCTCCCGTGTAGAGTTACGTTTCAAAGGCAATTTGAAGGGATGGTGCATCACCATTTCACTGTAATATGGGAATTACATTATATTTTAAGAGTGAAATGAGTTCGAAAATTATGTTGAATATCCTTGATTGACTCATATTAGTTCTTTTTTTATTATTTTAAACAATATTTTGTCGTACACAATAATAATAAATAACATATTATCATTATTTCTACAATAAAAGTTAGCCTTATTTATATTTCTACAATAATAATTAGCAATTAAGGCAGATTTTTTTATTAAAAATCAGTAGTAAATTACATACCTATGAGAGGAGTTAAAATAAACATTATTTATGTGTATTATGTACGTATACATTAATTATTAATGAATTATAATAAACATTCCTAAACATGAATTAATATATGTATATTTTATTTTTAGTAGCTCCAAATATAAGCAGAGGGAACCTTGGAACTTAGTGTTAAAACGCTTTGTTTCCTTTAAGACATTTCCGTCCCCCACTTTCCACCGAATTCTGAATGCACTGCGTGTTGAGTCTCAGAACTTAATTCCGCGCTTTTGCTTCATACATTATGAAAATTTGATTTTAAAGACCACAGGATATGAATACAATAGTTATCGATATCTCAACAGAAAATCAAACTTACTTCCACTAAACCACAACGATCATCACTTCACTTTTAAGATCCTTGACCACTTACAATTAGTAAAAAATAGAGGTTTATTAAAACAACTTTTTTAAGAACTCATTGCCTTGAAATAAACGGAGCGTGACAATTCGAACAAGTTAATTTTTATATAATTTATATTATACATATATTTTCCAGTTTAAATTAGAGTTGTTAGAGAAAACCTAGTGTTAAATCACTCTGCCCCCACTTCTCTTCCAAAATATGTGACATGGAGTCGAGTAGCGCAACTCAACGTCGCGTTTGTTTTAGAACGGAGACGCCGTTAGTGCCGGCAATGTTAGTTGCCTCTGCAAGAATTTTATTTTTCTCTTGTGTTTATTTTTACATGTGGAAAGATTTCTACAAATTATTAAAAAAAAATTAGACGAACCAATAATCAATATTCTAGAAGTCGGTCTCTTGAAAACAACAAATGAGCAAGGTTGGCTGCAATTACCTGAAACAATAAAATTATATTTCTATCAATACAAATAGTATTGTAATTGTAATTCTGTTAATTTAATAGCAATCTAATTACTATTGTTATATATAAAATATATTTTAAATACATATGAAGCCGTCGTGGTTTGGGTGCATAAGGATGATTGTAAATACGACGGTCGTGGATTCCATTCCAACTCGAGCAAATTAAACATCTAATATCTTCGGTCTGATAACGAAGCAAAGCGTGGCTCTACCACATGTCAGTCTGTACCAGTAGAGTTTTATATATATAGATAAAATATACTCAAATAAATATATCTAAACTTCCATATACCTATATCTTAGGCATCTCAGGCATTTCGCTCTAGTTCATATAGTGGTTCATATAACATATATCAAAGACAGATATATATGAACTAGAGCGAAATGCCTAAAATGAATGAGAAATTACAGTTCCAGCGGTCAATAGCCACGAATTGAATGGGAAACCTCGCTAGGCCGAATCTAATCAGTCTTATTTCTACGGTACAGTGGGTCGATTAATAGACCTCTTTGGTTCTATTTCGACTACTTGGTACGTGTGTACCTACTGACAGTATTATCTATTATAATATTCTGTTTTATATTGTTTTTATTTTTCTCTTTTTTTTTAATAATACTTATTTTTTAAACGTATTTTTTTAAAAGAGGCCGTTTTGGTGCAGGGGTTCGATCTCCACTAGGGGAAACGTTCATCTCTTCGCTCTGGCAACCAAGGCAACAAGTACTGCTGTAAATTGGTATTATATATGTAACGTAAATAAAACACTGAGTTCATTGAATAAGTATTGTATTGGCTAGGTAGCCTGACACGAACTAACTTGTCATATATAATTTCAACTTACCCACTTAAATTCCCTTTATTATTTAACAAAGCAAATAAGTACCTATATTTAAATCTATATAACAAACTTTGACTTTATATATGACAATTGGGAAACAGAGTGTCTTAGCACTAGATTCTTTCTGCTCACCCGGCTATGTTCGGGAACAAAATTTTCTTCAGCGCGGAAAAACACTTCAAAAATGTTAAAAATGTTTAATAAATAGCGCTTTCTCTTGCCAAATTATCTTTAGCCATAATTTTTGGGGAGCGAAAATTTGTTAAATTCTCCCTACAGCAAACAAGTGACAATATAAACAAGTTGTAACAAGGTTATAAGAATTTCGACGTAACTAAGAATATATTAGCTTAGCGGACGGGCGCTTAGTCGGTTTCCGAGAGGCGTGGTCGACGTCGCGTCGGTTCGAATCCTGCTAGGTATTTCTGCCAAATTTTATACGTTTTCTAAAAGTCTTGCCATAGCGTGGAATAACATTTAATTTTTTTCTCTGTTAGCAGGATAGACCGAGATTAACTACGACAATCAAATTTCCGAAACATTGAATGTTAAATGGCGGACCCCAACGCCGCGCTTCGATAACCAGAACGAGGAAAATGGAAATACAAATCCCCATCAGGGTTCAACTAGAAAACAATAACGTTTTCTACATGCCCTTAATTTATAAATATCTCTAATATACAACTATTCCTAACTAGAAGTTGTAGGTGGTTAGAGCAATCTCATGAGATGACGTCACGCGCAGTTAACCGTCTATTAAAGCATCCTCAATTTAATGCAATGTTCCTGCATTTAGTACCGCGATAGTGAATAAGATGCTATAGTGGCTCAGATTTTATTGTATTAGTATTGTATACAATTATAGCATGTTCGAATCTAAGTTGGGGAATATTTCTATATTGGGAAGAAAATGAGTATCGTAACACCAGGTTCCCTTTGTCTACAGTGCTATGAGGGAAAAGTGACGACCTTAACTTATTGGGCCCTTAGAAGCATAGTAATATTTATTAGTACCGTGTACGGTTGCGCAATCACCAAACAAGTTTGACGACAGCATTGACCGCAAATCGGATGTCAATAGATTTACTTTACTAAAACTAAACCTACCGCTCCACCGGTCGCTTGATTGATTGGCATTAAGTGATTATTATCATTTTTTTTATCTTTACTTTAGTATCTATAATTCTTTATTAATATAAACGCGAAGAGTTTGTTTGGTTGGACGCTCTAATCTTGGAAACTAGTGGTTCAAAATTCATCATTTGGAAATGTGTGGAGTCAGTTTATCGGGAAAGGCTAAAATCTATATTACACCACAAAAATCGTTTAAATATAACCTATATTTTACTTAGTTTTACCCATAGTTCCTCATAACTTAAATGAGCGGTCGTCGTATACGTTATACACAATTCTTAATTCACCCGACAACACACAAAACCTCCAGAATTCGGCGGAAAGTGGAAAACTAAGTGTCTTAACACTAGGTTCCCTCTGCCTACCCTGCCGTGTGCGGGAAACAGCGAGAATCCGATTATTGATTATTACCTACATATACAATATACTTACCTGTATATTGAATAACTTTTACTTATTGTGGAAAAAAGGAAATAATCGAAGTACAAATGATTAACGAACCTCAAATGAATAAAGGACTACTTTTCTAGATTAATTCTTTTGGTAATCGGATTAAGGGCGATCAGGCCAGGCGGATCCGACTATAAATCCCTAGAAACAAATAATCTTTATCGAAAAACCTTGGCGAGTGGTTTTGATTTATTTATTTTATATAAATTAAAATTAGGTTTTGCAGGAGATATTTTTTTAATTTAATTTTTTGTAGCCTTCCATGGCTGTGTTTTTCATTTATAATGTTATCTTTTATTAACTTCATGTTATATCATAGCAGGGTAGGCCGACCGAATCTAGGAACTAGAACTAGTATTAAGATATTCCATTTCCATTAAGACACTTCCATTCGCCACTTTCATTCTATAAAAAAATATATATCTAAACATTATATTTGTGGAAACAAAAACTAAAATTCTTGCATGCAATAGATGCCTTCCTCCTCCTTTACTATGTCATGATGGCCATCCATAATTGCCATAATCTTTCTTGAAGCTTTTATTATCATTACATCAGAAAACCGGCCACAACGTTGTAGATTCGAATATCACTCGGGGAATGAGTTATCTTCAATCATCATCTTCAAAGCGCTGTGTTGAATTCCGCCACTGAACATGCAATGTCTCTAAAATTGTGCAGTACACAGGCGGCATTACTTAGCACTAGGTTCCCTCTACCTCCCTTGCTATATGCAGGTTACAAATTAAAGCTAAAAAATGGAAATTCATTCCATTTATGAATGAAACAGAACAACCTTCACAAAGAAAAGGCTTATTTTATTTTACTTTCGGGTGTCGAAAAAATTGTGGTTACATTTCGGTACGACGACGACAGTGAAGCCAAAAACCGTTTTTACGGCAACCGCAAAATGAGTTAACCAAAGTTAAAATTATTTCTCATCTGAGGTACACTGAGGTACCTACTGAGGCAATTATTTTCAATGTTACTTTATTTTTCTCTTAATTGGTTGTTTTGATTTCAACTATAAAAATTGGGTGACTTTGTTTGTTTCCATTAAGATAAGTATTTTTTTATTTTTTTTATTTTTTAAAATTGTTTTTCATACTTTACATTTTTGAAGTTAGTTGTGGCGAAGGGGCACAGGCGTTCAACTTAAAATACGACAGATTGTGGGTTCGATTCGCCCTCGAGAAAAAGAAATATTTAATATATTTATTTGTTCAACCTGGTACCGAGGAAAACGCGGCGTTAAGTACCGCCACTCAACACTCTAACGGGAATCGATCTCAATTAATATAATTTGCGTAGTTTGAAACATATGTACATACCTATATTATGTTCCCTAACGCACCGCCCAATTTTCGAGATTATTGTGTATTGCGTGACGGACTTCAACTATACATTTTATCGTGTTACCAGAACGAGAAAATGATAATAATTCATTACCTCGAATGGGAACCGAACCTACAACCGTCGCATTTACAGTCAAGTTTTCTGCCGCTGCGCCATGACGATTTCAATATACGTTTTTACATACTATTATTTGTGTTTATCTTTCATTATATCAAAAAAAACATAACTTAATCAGTTAATGTATAGATAATTTTAATTACAATTATCATTTAATGTTACTTCATAATAAAAGTTTATAAAGCATTTTCAAAATCAACGGCTAAAATTAAATTTTGTGTGGAAAATTTCATCACTGAGAGGCTTTTTAATTGTTCCTTAGCACGTCGTCTATGAAATAAATTTCCGGGAACACTTTTTTAATTATACAAAAGAATTCTGAGGTCCTGGTGCTATAAAAGGTGAGGAAATAAAGGGATGATTTAAAAGTTAAATTAGTGGTTCGTTAAAAAATCTATCTGTATGATAATAGGGGTTGGAAGATTAAAAAAAAAGTTGAAAAATGGGGGTGTGTGACCTATTTTTAACATTTTTATTGTGACTGTTAGGAAATAAAAATATTTTTACACTTATTAGAAACTGTGCAAGAAGCACGGGTTCCAATCCTGGGATATTAAATTATTAAAAGATTCCCCTTGCTTACCCTGCTATGTGCGGGATACAGCGCGAGAAAAAGGAAATTATATATATACGAATACATACCTACATATTTTCAAGTGCAAAATAAATAGATTTTTTACGTTAATACCTCATACAACATTGTACTGAGTAATAATTCCCCGTTTTTACGATCGCACATTGCTGCAATAACTTCTATATAGCATTAAATAAATTGAATTAGTGATAAATTCGTAGTAGTAGTTTTATATAGAGACAAAGGAAAATTACTTTTAATATTGTTTGGTTAAGCGTAAAAAGCGTAGTATAAAGAGACTCCGTCCTGCGGGTTTCGTCAAAATCTGAGATAGAAAGTGTTTGTGATAGAGTAAAGGAACTCAACGCCGCACTTTGTTTTTCTGGAGAAAAGAAAACAAAATATTTAGCTGGAACGATGTATTATTAAGATTATAGTGGATTCTATATTGTTAATTTGACTCGGTCTTGGCGCAGGGGCGAAAGCGTGCGACTATAAACGCGATAGTTTGTGGGTTCGATTCCCACTCGAGAAAATGAACTATTTAATTATTAAAATTATTTTTTTAAGTATTTAAAGGGGCGTTGACTTCTCTAACTCTACACACAATGCCTGCAGGATTCGGCGAAAAGGGGAACGGAAATGCCTTAACTGGTACGAGGTACCTAGGTTATAACAACGTGCGTGATACTGCGTGATACAAAAAAATATCTTGATAATATTAAAATTCTGATTTTACAAAAGTAAGACTTATTTAAGGAGAAAAATATTTATATTAATCTTGTATTTACCAAATAAAAAATACATATACAAAAAAAATCATTATTATAAGATCAAAGCTTCAAAACAAAAAGTATACCGTGTCAGCGAGACGGCGTTATTTTATAAGGGGTTTTTTATGTTTTATTATACAAAATATATGTTCGTACATATTATATCATGTCTATATTAATATTATAAAACTGAAGAGATTGTTTGGCTGAGGGTCCTCATCTCAGGAACTACTGGTTTGAATTGCAAAATTATTTTACATTGATACTTTGTGTGTATTGGATAGATAGGGATCATCACGTTTGTGGACCAAGCATGATGTTGTGTTCCGCCACTCAACACGCAATATCTTAAGTGAAAAGTGGGAAACGGAAGTGTCAATAGAAAACGAAGTATCTCAACTTTAGGTTCCCAGGTTCCCTCTGCCTCTACATGCATTTATCGTTTTGATATAATTCATTATATTCGGGTTAGAGTTAATTCGATCACTTAGAGTGTACTTTGTATCGTCAATCGTCATCTAAATACAATTAATCCACTGTCACAGGGAGAAAAATTAAGAAAATAGAAATAAATCATTGCGATCTCTCTAAACATAACAAAAAAAGGAATAAAGATAAAAAAGATATATACACCTGAACCCGTAAAAAAAAGGTCTTGACACTTAAACAGTTATAAACCAAAATGTTCCAATTTCACAACTCTACGCAATTCTAGAAATACGGTCGTCTCGCTTAATCCAATGACAAAAGGCGTGAGAAGAACAGAGATAGTACCAATAGGTTTCGTGAGAGGATAATAAAGGAACAAATATCAGCAATGAGCGCATCCTGCGGCCCATGAGTGTTTCAATCTAGCGTCTTATGATCTGTGTGGTCCAAGTTCAAGGGTAAAATGGCTGCTATCATATGAATGATGAAATTAAATATATTTTCTAAAGCGAGCTCCCCCAGCCTTCCCCTTAAATAATATTTTGCATTAAGTTGCTTTTTTCCTATAAATTTTAAAAATATATTAAAAACTGCCTACTCGAGGAATTGAAATAGTTCAGTATTTTCACTTCCTCGCTCTGGTAACGATGCAAAGCGCGGTGATGAGTCCTTCCACTCAACACGCAATACCTCCAGAATTCAGCGGAAAGTCAGGGACAGAAGTGTCTTTCTTAATGGCAACAGAATGACTTAACACTAGGTTCCCAGGTTCCCTTGATCTACGCTGCTATGTCCCGCACATACAGCGTAAAGCTAAAAAAAAATACTAAGTAACACTTTAAGTAAGGATCCGTATTTTATATTAACTGGTGCTTGATAATTGTTAACTAATATTTTTTCTATTACTTAAGAAAAAAGGCATAGTTTATATGTTATATGTTTCTGTATATAATACTTAGATAATAATAGCATCAGAAATGCATTGTCTTATAAAAACTATAATAAAAATAAAAATGTTGTACCACTCCTATAAAGGACATCGCGAGAGCGGGCAAAGAGTAATGACATCTCCGCGTGTTTCGTCCACGTAATCGTTTTGGTTAGAAGATTTTGTGATATAGGTACATGTGACTGTAATGCAACGGTTCTGGGTTCGATTCCTACTCGTGAAAGTGGAATATTTATTTACGTTTATATTTTCATTTCTTCGCTCTGGTGTCGAGGCAAAGCGCGGTGTTGATTTCTGCCACTCCTCCTCCAGAATTCGGTAGAAAGTGAGGAACGGTGTCTCAACACTAGGTTCCTTCTGTCTACCCTGCTGTGTACAGTGTGAAGCTTATTTATTTATTTTGATTTTACATAGAGGCCTTCCAGTAAGCGCGTGTTGTTTAAAGCCTTTTCAAATATGGCTTTATGAGATATTTTTGGATCTGGCGTCTTCGCTAAACGAATATACAATTTTCCTTTGAAACATGATTTTATTGAATAAAACGTCGTATACAAAAGTAATATAGAATGATAGCATCTTAATATAACGAAATCAACTGTTTGGGATGAAAGGTTGAAAAAAATAACTCACAATCTACCTATATAAGATTAGCTAAATAAATATGAAAATTTGGTTCATTTGGGTTTTTTTTAACTGTATATAGGTACTCACTATGTGATTGCAAAGTAATTGTTTTTTTAGCTTCAAGCTATATCCCGCACCTAGCAAGGTAGACAGAGAGATACCTTGGGAACCTAGTCGCACGCTTGGCCTCCTTGAGAAATAAACTTTTTTAAATTACTATTTTCTTAATACTCAAGACAAAAACAAGATTTATTGAAATTAATTTTAAACTTTTAAGTAATATAAACTCTATATGTAAATCATTCACACAATTGGTGGGTCCACTCTAAGACAAGCCCTGTCAAATTGAGGTTGACATTGGATGAAAGTAAGACCCAACCGTCTTTAATACAATCTAAATTGAGTGACAATACCATTGCCGTATTTGTTTGACAAAGGTAAGCTTATATGAGATGTAATACTGTAGTGTATATCGTCTCTGTAATAGTGATAATTTTCTATGTTCTACAGTTTCAATAGTAATTATAATTAACATGTATTAATTGTACTTTGGATCTTCGTATTTCATATTATAATGGCGTTGATTATGGGTTCATTTCTAGTTGAAAAAAATATTATATTTTTAATAAGTGTTTGATGGTAGAGCAAAGAGAGATGTTAGGTCCATCTGGGTTTATATACCAGAAGTTTATATTTACATTTTTCTATGATTTATATTTTTTTACAGTTTCTCATAAAATACTAAGGAAGGTAAATGGGAACAGAATGTCTAAGACATTGACATTACCTTCAGCCCAATTTTCAAGATATTGTGACCAAATAGCACTTGAAATTCTGTTTGGTGTTTGCTTCTGGTTTCCAATTTGAAGGAATAATTTATTCATCTTTTGTTTTGGTAACAAGACAAAACCTGGCGTTGAGCTCAGGAGCTCACTAAATACGCAATGTCCCATAAATTAAGCGGAAAGTTGGGAAAATAATGATTTAACACTACTTCCTGCTGTATATCTTTATGCGAGATACAACGTGTTGTTATTATTTATTTTGTATAACTATATTTATGTTTATTTATGTGTATGTCATGCCTAATTATTTATTTTCTTATATTTATTATTACTATTAGTTTTATTTTATTTATTTTTTTATTTTTGTCTTTCTCAATTTCCCTGCACTATCTTGTCTTTCCCGCTACTTTGCACTTATCCACTTCTACGGGTTGACTGGAAGAGATCTCTTGTAGAGATAAGTCCACCGTTGTGTATGTCTTTTCGTAATGTATGTTTTATTATGTGTGTTATTTAGTGCAATAAAGAATCTTATATAAACGTGATATTAAAAAAAACAATATAGAAAACAAAAACTTAATTAATAAAACAAAAACATAACATTATCTCACAAAGTGATATAAAAACTGTGTCAAATGGAATTATCATGTAAATGGGCGGGCGGCGAGGATTCTGAGGGATCGTGGGCTTAAGGGATGTACGTTCAGCCTTCAGATTTGTAATTTTGACTTACCAAGTATTTATAACCTTCATATGGTACAGTAATCATTGAGTACGGAAAGTATGGGTTCAAATTTCATAATACGTTGAAATTGTTAATAATGTCAGATAATAATGATTCTAAGTTAGTCTATTTATTATTTGAAACATTAATAATCAAAGAATTAATTAAAAATAGATATTAAAAAGTAATGAAATTTGCGGTTTTGTATAATTTCTTCACATTGTACGGGTATTATGATAATGTAAATAATAAGTAGAATGATTATTATTTATAAAAATGTTTATAGAAAAATATATTTATTTTCCAATAAAATTTATTGTAGAAATAAAATTGCAAATTGTATTAAGTTAACAAAATCGTGGTTTGCATAGTAATATTTACAGTAAACAAAGCTTAATTGTTTTTTCACCAAAGCATTTCAAAATATTGTATTTTGATTTGTATTTGTATTAATCGACGTATTACGTTACGTACATAACTGTAACGTTTACTTAAGAGAGGAGGCTGTGAGTTCAATTTAAATTATTAAGTTTTAAAATTTAATTTTATGAAATTAGATAAAATCCTGGCACGGTGTAATCTATCCATACTAATGTTATAAAAGTGAAAAATTGGTTGGGTTAAACGCTCTAATCTCGGGAACTGCTAGTTCAAATTCAAGAATACTTTTTACCACGCTTTTGTTAGTCCGAGGTGTAACAATAAAAATATAATAATTGAATTATAAGCTTAAATATTTAATATTTCCATTTAAACACAAAGGCGAAGCTGGTTACCATTTCAATGGGATGGAGATATATATATATATATATATATATATATATATATATATATATATACTTATGCTGTATGTTCAATTTATGTAAATACTGCATAATGCATAATTTGCTAATATGCTATTATAATACTTGTCTAGAGCAAACATACTAACCCTAGGGAAACAACGTTTCACTTCATTTAGAAACAGTACATGTTGAATAACATAATCCAATACTCTATTTTCTGACCAGACCAGACGTTTACTATATTTTTAACCGATTTCAAAAAAGAAGGTTATCAGTTTGACTTGTATGTATGTTATGTTGTTGGAATCGGATAATATTTCTATATGAAATGATGAAAAGAAATATCGAGATTATTTTTTTATTTAATTTAAATCAATTCTATAGTCACAGATGTCTATGCATTTCTGGACGTATATATCTAATATATATATATAGGTAGTAAAAAAATTTTATAATAAGGAAAACAATATCATAAAAATCAAGATATTATAATGTTTAATTCGAAATAGAATTTAATTCGAATTGAAAACGTACATCACAAAAAATACCTAAAACACTCAAAAGATTGTGATAATTCAGTACATTCTGTTTGGCGAACTCTATTTGTTTTCAATCAGCATTGTTTTATCACCGGTCGGGGAGCAAATAAATTTTTTGCTACCCTCATTCCGTGGTTTTCTGCTAAAATGTGTAATTGATTGAAATTCGCTGTGAACATTGTTTTTTACTATATTATAAAACGATAGAACTCTTTGACCATACTGTACAACCAGTAGAGGGGGTCACGGTTCTTTAGATCCTTGTTACTGAAGATGTTACTAAGACTTCCTAATGTTTTTTTAAAGTATTTTTTAGCTTAACGCTTTATGCTTAGCGAGGTAACCATATAGTAGGGGCTTCAAACGCTACTACTTTTCTTTCACCTCATCCACTTTCACCAACTTCGTACACATTCTTCCTTCTTCATCACGCTCATACGTGACCTTCCTCCAATATCATAGATACCGTATTCTCGAGAGTCAACCGGGTCCATTCCTTAAAAAACTAATTAGCGTAATTAGCATAAATCATATTTTCAAATATATACATTTCGGATAAAAAAAAATTATCACCATCGCAGTTAATTAATATATTTCTAACAATAGAAAAATGTATTAATCAGTATTACAACGTACGGCTAAAATTTTAATTTTAACCTTGTAAAAGTTATCTTGACATAAATGGACAACACTATTAAATTCTAACTTTGATCGTTATTTTCTTATTTTTTTTCCATATATAGTTATACAACATTTTAATAATACCGTATTTGGT
Organism: Heliconius melpomene melpomene; assembly: GCA_000313835.2. NCBI lineage: Eukaryota > Metazoa > Arthropoda > Insecta > Lepidoptera > Nymphalidae > Heliconius > Heliconius melpomene. The sequence goes on from HE671545.1 coordinate 110,297, forward strand.
AAAAATATTTATTTACTTAAATATTTGTTCAATTATGCAAATATGTTAGTTTCCTAAGATAATAATTTAAAGTACGTGATTGTAAACGCGGCTGGTTGTAGGTTCGATCCTTACTCGAGGAAATTAAATATTTATTTATATTTTCATTTCTTCGCTCTGGCGTAGAGGCAAAGCGTGGCGTTGAGTTTCGCCTCTCCGTTCCCCATTTTCCGCCTCAAGAATTCGTCGGAAAATGGGGAACGGGGTGTCTTAACACAAGGTTCCTTCTGCCTACTTTGCTATGTGCGGGATACAGCGTGAACTGACTAATATTTTGAAGTATCTACATTCTTGCCATCAGAAACGGGCCTAAGCTAATAATTTATTCATAGATCTGATCCATCGTTCTCATAAGCATTCCGTCCTAGCTCTAATAGTGTCAGGGCCAAGAATCGCTAAATATAGTGCCATTGTAGTGTTATTAATATATATTTATTTTGTGATTTTTCACGCATGTGCTGTATTAGATGATGCTTCACTCGCGTAGTTAAATGGAAGTGATCAAAAAACTGAGAAAACTTTGGTAAAAACGTCGTAAGAAGTCATAGGTAAATAAGGTCTTTGATATAATAACATAGGTTATATTTAAGTTCAGATACTTAGATGACTTTTTTACCAATGACTTCGGTAACTCAAGAAGTTTCTAATTCGTACCAGTAATTCTTGAAACTAGCGCGTTTAACCATAGATTTGCTTACTCGTCGGGGCTGCCAAGGTAAATAAAAACAAAAGCGTATAAAAAAATTGAACGTAGCGGGACTCGAACCTTGGACAGTTTCCAAGAAACGCGGGTCCAAGTTCCACTAGGTTTAAATTAATATACCTGATAATATTCAATTTTTACTTTGAGACTTCCAGTACCATAAGGTTACCTTTCTTAACAATACTGAATAAGAAATTCAAGATTTTTTTTATGTATATGCTAAAAATTTATTAGTTTTTCTTTTGTATTTTTTTATTTATCTTTACTATTATTATTTTGTTTGGTGTACAATGACGATTTTTTATTTATTTAACATTTCTGTATGTTTATGAGGAATGTTTATTATGATATAAATCTTTTTCCATACCATTATATGCAAATGTATAAGACATTACGCGTAACATACAATAGAAAAAAAAATTAAATACCTAAAATAAAACTTATTTAAACGATACTTTCTTGCTTTTATAGTGTTTAAGGATTTCTTAATGCTATTTAGTACTAAAATTTAAATGTTTACCATAAAATTGCTACCAAAGTGATTTTGGTTTTATAACCAATTTTATTGTAATGATCCACTTTATGCAAGACTTTGTACATATAAAATTAAATCAAATTAAAAAAAAATTAATAGGATAGAAAAATGGGGAACGGAGTGTCTTAACACTAGGTTCCCTCTGTCTACCCTGCTGTGTGCGGGATCTAGCTTGAAACTGAGTTTATACATATATTTAACTAAAATGGAAGAATATTATTAATCGTTTTTTATATGTACTTACAAAATATATTTTAGGTTTTCTTGTTAGCCATACATTCTCATAAATAAGTTGTAACAAGCATATAAGAATTTTGACGTAGCGCGGTGAGAACGTATGGCTTAGTTGGTCGGACCGCTTGGACGGTTTCCCTGAGGCGCGGCTTCAAATCTCGCTACGTTCAAATTTGTATATGTTTTTTAAAAAGTAGAATATAATTGTGAATTATTTTCATTTCCTCGCCTTGGTAACAAAAGCGCGGCGTTGAGTTTCGCTAAAATTAAACAAATATTAAAATGTTCTAAAATACATCATGTTGCATTTTTTTTATAATAAAAAAAAATATTTAAGAAAATTCAACCGCTGTGCCAGACACTATTTACCTGTAGTATTTAGCGTCGTAGTACGTGCCAAGTTCCGGCACTTGAGCGGTCACGTTCTCGTTCATTGTTCTTTGTATTAATATTTATGGTAACAAAGGCGTGCTCAATGCTCAATGCTCAATACTCAATGTTATCAAGGATATATTGAGTCTTCTTATCTGCCAGCTCTCGTCGATTGACACATATGGCACAGTTACAATGTGTTTGGAAAGATAGTTGTGAATTCAAATATTAAATATTGGAAGAATTGATTTTCTCTCTTTTAGAATCACTCTTTATCCCGCATATAGCAGTGCAGGTAGAAAGAATTCTCGTTCTCCATTTTTAGCCAATATTTCGAGACATTCTTTTGTTGAGAAATAATTAATTTTGCTTAGCAAACCCACAAATGTCGCGCTTACATGTTTTTAAATCAAATTAAACATTAAAAGAAGCACTATATGACTTGTATAAACTTAATCACTTTAGGCATAGGCGTTTAGACAGTCTGAGCCCGAGCGGACGAGGCTTTTACAAAGTTAATAAGGCTTCGGGATTAAGCTGACTGATTGATCCCTCATCAAGTTGCGACGTGCCCTTTAAGCGAAAGTAACTTAGGTGTAATATACTGTAGATAGTACATACAAATATATGTATGAGATGATAGTTTAATCCTATCCTACTAATATTATAAAGTTTGTGAGGATGTTTGTTTCACTTTCACGTAAAAATTCCTTAAAGGACTATATATTAGAAAAGCACATAAGCTACAATTTATGTATGATCTTTTGTGTTTTTTTCTTTTGTTTTGCACTATATCGCGCCTACAGCAGAGGTAGAGGGAACCTAGTGGTAAGACATCCCGCTCCAAACTTTTCACTCAATTTTCAAGACATTACATATCGAGAGGCGAACTTTACCCTGCAATTTATCTTTTTACCAGAGCGAGGAAGTGACAAAAATTCATTCTCCGATTTCATTCTCTGAGTGGGAATCGAACCCATAACCGTCGTGTTTTTCTAATTAACCAAAAATATGCAAATAGTCTAAACACTAATTATTTATGATAACATAATCGCATATAACAATATTCATTATCCCGCTTGTTCCCCGCAGGCTGTGTAACAGGTACCTACACGCCTATTCACAGCCAAATTGAAATTGATCAATGTACAGTACGGCTGACGAGTTATGGCCGTCATGAAAGTCTTCTGACTCGGAAGAAAGAAAAGAAGGAAATAATGAAAAGTAAGAAAAATTCTAAAATCTACAGCTAACTTTAGGGCAGCCACAACTCGTCAACCGTACTGTACTTACATTAATCTTAATAAAACACAAAAATATCGCACGAGAGCAATAATTTGTCAAAAAAAAAATTGGGTAGCCATTTTTCATTCTAGTGTAAAAATAGGTAGGTGAAAACTAGTAAAGTCTTGTTACTTTACTACTTTAGTACTAGTTCAAAATATTATTTACTTTTATTAGGGGGTTTGCTTCTTTGCTTCGCTCGACAAACTTTGCTCGCTTCGCTCGTTTTTAATAATAATAACAAACGTAAGTATTTCAAAATAATCAAATATTCTTAACTTTAAACAATATTTTTTTGCACAGGATAGTCGGGTTTACATACAAATTAAAAAATATATTTTTATCAACATATATAAAATGCTTTCGTTACTGAGTGACAGACAGCTCACAGCCGGAAGCCTAAATTCGACAGGTTCCTTAGAAAGTGTAGGGAAGTACTGAGAAAGGATTTCTCATATATTCTACGGAAACAGGAAAAAACTGGAATTTATGTTTTGTATTCCTGGCCAGTCGTGGGTTCGATTCCCACTCGTGTGAAAAGTTATAGAAAAAAAAGATATTTCTTACACCATACTAAGTTTTTAATAAATTAATTCACTCCATACTTATTTGTACTGTAAAATACATTAACATATAAAAAAGTGCATTCTGCAGTCTGATATTTATCACATGTGCAACCAATTACCAACAAGATTGCTACGTAGCTCTATCAGAACATATGGCTTATAAATATAAACGACAAGCGCACGAACGGTTTACAAGAGGTGCGAGTTCGAGTCCCACTGAGTTAAATTTTTTGTACGGTTTTGACTTATTATTTTAAAATCTAGTTTATAGTATTAATTGAGGTCGTCGTAGCGCAAGGGCGCAACGCGCAATTCATTAATATTTTAATTTCTTCACTTTGAACAAAAGCACAGCATTGAGCTCTAAAACTCGACACCCAATTTGCAAAAATTTGGCGGAATATGAGGAACGGAGTGTTTTGACACTAGGTCCCCTCTGCTTACCCTGCTATACAAGGGATACAGCGTGAACCTAAAAAAATAGAAAAAAAGTACTTCTTAAATATTTTTTTAAGCTTGAGCCACACGACTATTATTGTCAACGGAAAACGTATTCATTTTAATTTGTTCCGCGGGGGATTTGCGTCCTTACGAGTACTTAGACTTGATTTATTATGAAACTGAACGTGAAGACAGAAATATGTCAAGAATGGGAAGAAACGGAATTCATTTGAATTATAGATGGTTGCTCCTTAAATACTTACAAGATTACAGTACGTCTGCGCCTATAATGGTACGCAGATATATATTTCTAGCATTTAACTGGGGCAAAAAAAAGAAAAGAAAATGTAATATAATTAATAAATACTTTCCATACAATCATCCAATGATCATCCAATACAAAAAGTATTTTTCAATTTCATTGCATGTAAAGTGGCGGAACTCAACACCGTGATTTACCTTATAACCAGAACAAGAAAAAGAAAATAATAAATATTTATATTTTCCACCGACTGGGAACTCACAGCCGTCACGTTCACAAAATAATATTAGTTTTAGTAGATAGTAAAAACAGTAATTTCCAAGGAACATTTGCTCTAGGTCTAGTGTCTAGAGTCTAGGTTATGCTAAGTGATTCCCTTTGTAATTCCCTCGTAATACTCTGATTACATACATAACTAACCGCATCTGCAATTTGGCCCTTCAGCTGAGTGTTAGTACAATTAAATGGTGATATATTATCTATCTTATATTAAATATATGTGTAATTATTCATTAATGTTTGTTAGTTTTGGTAACCAGGCAATGCTCGGCGTTTAGTTCCGCCACTCAACCCCCGGAACGACTTACAGTCCGTATGGAAAAGAGCACAATACGATTGACAGTCGGTCAATTTCTTTTTTTAAATGTCAAATAGCAATCGACGATCGACGGGTGTGGGATTGTCATTCGGGGAATGAAATATTTGTGCTCCTGCGACACGACGGGCCTCTAGAATTAAGTATTTTTATTATGCTAGTTTGAATTCAATTAATAATTCTTACCTTGTTTACGAGGTATTCTAATTCCGGCTTCCTGCAACAAAAAAAAATAAAATTACAAAACGCAAAAAACAGTCCTGCTGTGGGTTCGTAAAGATCCAATCGGGGGAATGAGTTATTGTTCTTTATTAATATTTTCATTTCTTCGCTATGGTACCAATACAAAAGTGCGGTGTTGAGTTCCGCTCATCAACACGCAATAAAATTAGGCAGAAAGTGGGGAGCGGAGTGTCTTAACACTAGATTTCCTCTGCTTATGCAGATATTGTTATATGCGGGGCTCAACGTGAAGTCATTGTTAAACCAAAGGAGTAATATTAGATGAAAAATAATCTAACTTTATTTAAAAACAAAAAAGAAATCTTATATTCTATAGTCTTTATAACTAACTAATTTGAAATTGTAAAATCATTTCATCATCATCAACATCACAAAAAAAATCTTTTTATTGAAAAAAAAAGTTTTATTTCCAGTAACGTAGTTAAGATGGCAGACCGCAAGCAAAAGTTTCGGGTTCTCACTTATATTCGAAATATAGACATTCTTTCTCATCGAATTAAATAACACCCGGTTTCGACTTTCGCTACTCAGCACGCAATGTCAATTTAGAAAAATATATCTGTATTTTTCTATGTTATTATATTTTTTTTTGGTGTTTTTAAGTATTTAGCATATAATAAGGGATGCCCAAACGAATCTGGATATGAAAAAAACATAAATAACTCAATCTAAAATTATTTCAGTCATGCAATTTGTAAAGAGAGACAGCCCTATTCAATTAAATTGAAGACTACTTTTTATTTTCCAGTTTACTTGTAGCAGGTATACTCTATTTATGTTGAAGTTAAATTATAATTTGCATTTGAAACATAATTTATTATTTTATGCAATTAAAGAGTAACTATTTTTAAATAAAATTGTCAATTAAAAATAATCTAACGAGGCTGTCGAGTGGTGGCATATAGCGGCTGACTGTAAGCAATGTGAGTTCGATTCCCAATCAGGGGAAATGATTTATTTTATTTCCTCTCCCTGGTAAGAACACAAGCGCAGCTTTGAACTCTGTATTCTGTACGCAATATACGGGATACAACATGGAGTTAAAAAAATAAAAATGAAATATCGAACCTATAACAAACACTTACGATTAACATCTTTTCTGTATATTATGTTAATAATTACCCACAAAACAAACGCAGGAAATGAATACGAATAAATGCGGAAACGTTCATTTAATTATTATCTGCTATTTAATTATACGAATTAATTGTTAAATTACACCATAGTGGTGCAGTGGAAATATATTAAGACAATGTACGGAGGTAGCCTATTCATATACAATACTATGCTTAACTACGAAAACGTATCAAAATTCAGCTTGATCTTGATAGAGCGAATAGAGTGATCATATTGATGAGTCACTCTGCTCTTCCCAGGGAAGAAAAAAGGAGAATGCCTCAAAATATTTTAAGCATCCTAATGTATTTTGAATTTAATACCATAGCATGAGCTATCAGGATTGTTCCAAGTATGCCATAACGACCAGAAAATAATAGAACACCTAAAATATGAAGAAGGAACTCTTTGGATACTATAGATTCACAGTGTGTGAGGGTGTCCTAGCAGGGTGATGAGTTCAGAGCAGTCCCTGGGACTTGCGCCCCAAGTGTAGGCTTATAGGGCCACTTTAAGATGCGTATTAACACACACCTCCAATATCCAAGTCTATATTTTACCAGCTAGCTTCATTTTTACCCAACTAATACTAAACAGAGTAATGTTTTTATTTCTATGTATGTTTTAATCAATTAAATCTTCCCAAAGAATAGTGTACTATATTAATGGGTCCCAATTGTTAATCTTAATAATTTATTAGACTAGTTTATTTCATGTTTAATTCTTATGAGGCCGGGTTTTTTTTTTGTATTTTTATTGTTTTAGTGTGAAATAACTTAAAAATAATGTCAAAAATATGAATCCTTATACTTATTATATACTTCAAAATTGCTTATAATTCTACCAAGATTACAAATGATATTAAGCAATAATAATAAAAGTCATGGCACCGCTCGGTCTAACTTTAAAAGCATCCATTGTCGTGATGCTGCTGATGGCCGTGACCGACCAGGTGAAGGCGAGATAAAGGTCAGCTATCAAAATTCAATTATCTCACAGTAATGTTACTTGTAATCTTTTCTTTTGTACCCAATGGTACAGTGGTAGTGTTGTTTTATGTTATTTTTACGGTGGTAGCAAGTTTAAATCAAATTTATTTTTAAGTTAAATTTCCAATTCTATTTAATGTAAATTTTGGGAGGATGTTTCCGAATAGTTTGAAGGGCCTGAAATAACTGTAACAGTTAGTTTTTTTCTCGATGAACGAAATGAATTCGAATTACCAATTCCTAAGATTAGCGCATTCAACCAAACATACTCTTCAGTTTCTAAGCTCAGTGTAACATATAATTTTTTGAAGCATTATTTTAACAAAAAAAATAACTCTTATTTCTTTTTTATATTACATAACATTATTTCATACTATTTAACGATAAGCATTATAATAGTTAACTTTTTAGTAAGATGCCCGCGCTCCTCACAATGCAATGGTATTTAGGTTAATGAGAAGGTGCAGGTGATACGATCGCCCCTTACATATTCTTACTTCTTTTCATCTATATAAGTGTTCCGTATTTCGTGAACAAAATGGACGCCTGATGAATTCGAAGGAAAGTGGGGAACGGAAGTGTCTTAATGGGAACAAAGTGTCTTAACACTAGACCTCTGGAGTCCCTCTGTCTAATCTGGTATATTCGGGATACAGCGTAAAGTGAAAAGAAAAATAGAGATATTAAAAAACAGCATTAAATCAGCTTCACACTGTATCCCGCATACTGCAGGGTAGGCAGAGGGAACTTAGTGTTAAAACACTCCGTTCCTCACTTTCGGATTTGCCAAATTTTGGAGGCATTGTGTGTAGAGTGGCGAAACTAAACGCCGCGCTTTTCCTCGACACCAGAGCGAAGAATTGAAAATATAAATTTAAATAAATATTTCATTATCATCAAACCCACAAGCAATCGATTTTACAGCCACACTTTGTGCCCATGCGCCACGAGTGGCCTTTCTTTTTTTCCAAAAACTCTTTACCCACCGCAAGCCCAAAGAACCAAAATCACTTTGTACTTTGAAATTTTCTTCTAAACTGCATTAAGAAAGTAAGTGGATTTTCATGCGAGGAACTAGTTTCTAAAGCGCGGTCGCTCGTTCGTTCGGCCTTGCTTGCTCTTGTGTTGCTCTTTTACTATATAATAATTTAAAGTAGAACACATTGAACCGAAAACTTATATTGGCTTATGATTTGAAATTTTTGAGAAACGAGGGTATTTCCGATTTACGACCATTGTAGGGTCTTTTGAGCCGTGATATAATATTTCTATAATTTAAGCGGGTAACTATAAAGGAAAAATGTGATTTTTTTAGAAAGAATAAGCCATCTTAATATAGCGGCGTAAACGTGACGTTTGTGAGCTCGATTACTTAACACTTGGTTCCCCTTTGCTTATCCTGCTATTTGCAAGATACAGAATGAAACTTAAAAAGCCCAAACCGTCTTTTATGTCAGCCACATCGACGGCCAAAAGCCTAGGTTCGAGTCCCACAAGGGTTACCGCCAACGACATCCTCTCAAGCAGCCACGTAGTGTTTGCACTTTCTAACAGACAAAATTCCCTCTTACCTATCCAACCGGTGTCGTTAGAAAAAAGTCAGTAATGCTAACTACATTAATCTAAGTTCGGAAAAAAGCCGTCTTTTGTAGCAATAAAATCGGGGAAGTATAAAGAATATAACGAAAAAACCAAGAGGAGCTTCAATCCGCCACCGCTACTGAAAACATCTCACCTACACGTCTTAACCTGATGAATATAATATAAAAATGATAAAAAATGCAAAAAATAGTAACTCTTAACATAGTTTGTACTAAATTGTCCTTGTAAAGATACCCTTTCCATAGCAACCTCATCTTACTTCCTGAAGGGACGAAGTCAACCCTAATGATCAATAGATATATACAAGCCTCAGTAACATTTTATTCTGTAATATGTTCGAAGATCAAATATGCAGGATATTCGAGAAAGGTATGAGACTCATTAAGCAGGATACTAAATTTATGGAGAAGGAAGAAGTTTCTTTAATTTTTTTAATCAATTAATAAAAATATAAGTAATGATACATTTACTTTTGTTTACAAATATACTAGTCAGCAAAAATGCGGTAGTAATCTATATTTAATAGTAATATTACAAAGCTGAAGAATTTGTTTGGTTGAACACATTTATCTCAGTAACTATTTTAAAATCAGCTTCATGCTGTATCCTAAACATAGAAGGATAGGCAGAGGGAGCCTAGTGTTAAGACATTCCTCTCCATTTCCTCAAGTGGAAATCGATCGAAAAACAATCGTCAAAATCATTATAAAAACTGACATCTTAGTTTTAATCTAGAACAGTATACCGTTACAGGTACCCACGTACCTATGTAGGTAGGTACCTCGCCTCGTAACGTAGACGAAGTGCAAGGAATAATGGCGCACCCACCGTCACTCATTGACCCAAATACCAAGAAAGGGAATTCTCATTTGTTCGAAAATGCTTTGAGTGTTCGCAATCAAATAATGTGTGGACTTATATAGAGTTAATAAGTATATATTATTGAGGCCAGTCGGAGAGCCACAAGTGTGACTGTAAAACCGACTGGTTGTCGGTTCGATCCCCGACTCGACTCGAGGAGATGAAATTTATTTATTTAAATTTATATTTTCTTTTCTGCACTCTGGTGTCGAGGCAAAGCGCGGCGTTAAATTCTGCCACTCAAGTGGGGAACTGAATGTCTTAACACTAGGTTCCCTCTGCCTATCCTGCTGTGTGTGGGATACAGCGTGAAGCAAGAAGCACGAAGATTTTTTATTTTAAAAAAAACCTTGTCAATCTGTCAAAAGCAGTTCTTATCATAAATATTTATATGGGAACAGAAGCTTAATGGGTTTCTAGTTGCATATTTTTGTATACTTATTTATTTATCTTAATTGCTAACGTAAAGGAAGTACTCGTAAGTAAGCCTTGGAGATGGAAACAGATTATGTTATGAATACTTTTAAATAGATAATGGATGTTTAAGTAGTCTTCTCTTTTAGTTATCTTCTGGTGATAATGAAACATATTTGTGTTTTTTTACAACTTTACAGTTTATCCCGCATATAGCAGGATAACAGGGACCAATCTAATATCAAGACACTATTTTCTCCGCTTTCCGTCCGAATGTGTGACTCAACTCTGTGTTCTCTTATCAGTGCAGACAAATGAAAATAATTCATTCCCCGAATGGGGATCCAAGCCACAATCTTTGCGCTTAAGTCACATACCCACTACACCAAGACGGCCTTGGCTTTCAAATTGGAACCAGTAGTTCATGAGATCAGCGCATCTAACCAAACAAACTCTTCAGATTTATAATAATAAATACAGATTTAGAAATTCAATATATCCCTAATCGTGATTTTAATTTAAAAAAATAAACTATTACATAAATATTTTTTAACTTATTAAGTAACCTTTAGAAAAGAGCAACAAATATCTTGACTTTGAAAGAATCAAATGATGTAATCACTAATTGCAATAGGTGTTACCAAGAACCGTAGTTTTAACTAAAGTTTTTTGCCCGCCTAAGTTTTTGTACCTTTTGAGTTGAACCTAAATTCATTTCTGGATTATTCTTTGTTTCCTTATAAATTGTTAAGTAAGTAATAAACGGATACAAATTCAGAGGACAGCCGTGGCGCAGGTATGTAAACGCGACAGGTTCTTTGTTCGATTTCCACTTGAGGAAATTAAATATGTAATATTTTTATTTCGCTCTGGTGTTGAGGAAATGTGCAGCTTTGAGCTCCGCTACCTAATACGCAATGCCTGGAAACTGTTCATTACCTTAATACCTCACTCTATTCCTCAGTTTCCGCTGAATTTTTCGAGGCTACGCGTGTTGAATGGCGGAATTCAACACCGGGCTTTTGCCTTGGCGCCAGAGCGAAGAAATGAAAATATTATTAAATAATAATTCAATTCCTCGAGTGGGGATCGAACCAATAACCATCGCGTTACAGTCACACCCTTATGCTCCTACCCTATGACAACCTCCATTTTGGATCGGATTTGAAGTCACAATTATCAGAAACCTCTTACGGCCATCATGGCGATAATTGGCACAATTAAAATACGTAACTTAAACAATTTTAAATTAATATTCGAATATATATTTAACACATGAATAACAATGCCGAATAATTCTTTAAATTAATAATTTAAATTCTGACGAGATACACGAAATTACTTCTTTAATACAAAATTTTATTCGTCAATAAGCAAAAACTGATTTAGGGCTGCCAATTAATTTAAATCGGCTAATTGATAATTTAATTATTTATTTAAATTGATTGTTCTAGTAAGAAATTAATTAATAGACTAGTAGTCACCCGCAACTGACTGTAACTGTGCTGTTTTAGATTCGAGTCACAAAGTCAACACTTTATATTCTAACATTTTGCCACTGAGTCAACACGGAGAATTTGAGGGAAAGTGGGGAAATAAAGTGCCTCAATAGAAACAGAGAGTCTAACACAAGATTTCTAGGTTCTCTCTCCCTATCCTGCTATGTTCAGGAAACTGCGTGTATCTATGATAGTATAAGTAAATCAAGAAGCGCCTTATACAACTTTACTTTATTACATATCGAAGCATATCGATTAAGGCCAAAAGCTATAGGCTATGTAAAAAAGGTGTATGTATCTTAGATATATTACGAGAGGATAAGCGAATTTAATATTTAAGAAGGTCCATCGTACACCTACACGTACGAAGTGAACTCTACACCTGATATAGAATTTGATAGTAAAATGTATTTAATTAAGGACAACATAGAGTGGCGGCATAGTATCTGATTTTAAACGTGACCGCCATAGGTTCCATTCCCGAATTCCCCCACATTAATTATTTTCTTTTCGCTCTGATAACATGACGAGGTGCGGCGTTGAATTCCGCCATTCAACACTTAATGTATCGAAAGTACTGCGAAAAGAGAAGAAATGGGTACTCTACATGCGGTATATAGTCAACACCTATAATAGTAAAATAAAACTGATTTACATTTTTGTTACTTTTTTATACTATTAAGATTGCCAATGCAACCCTATATGTGGCAACCCTAATAGAAAAAAATAAAAAACAAAAAATACTTTATTCTCTTGCTTCTGCCACTGCGTCAGGATAACAAATTTGTTTTCAACATGACGTGTTTTCCAACATAGCAGGGCAAAGAGAACTCTCTCTTGCTAGCTACTCAGCTAGTATCAAAACAATCCACATTTCATCTGAAATCTCGTTGCTTTTCGGCTTGCCCGAATGAACCGTAAATAATTTAAATTAATCGTGTCCTGACTAGGATCGAACCAACTAACGACCATATCGCTGCACCACAACCTCAAACCTCAAACACTCAAATAAGAAAATCAATAGCTTTTTTTTCAGCTTCATCCTCTATCCCGCATATAGCAGGGTAGGCAGAGAGAACCTTATGTTAAGACACTCTGTTCCCCATATTGCTCAAAATCATTGCTTGTTAAATGGCAGAGCTTTATCTTCTTCCCAGAGCGAGTAAATGAAAATAATTTTGTCTCCAATGAGAATCGTACCCAGAACCGTCGCGTTTACGCTATACCACTGGGCCATGACCGGTCCCAATCAATAACTAATATAATAATTTACTAAACCAACACACAAACGCATTCAATGAAACAGTCAATATCAATAAAAACATAATAATATAAACAATGGTCTATTCATACATACATGTGACTATAACTCGGGAACTGTTGTTGCTTCTAACTAAGATAGAATCAATTAATCGATCTGTTTGTAAACAGGACTTAAATTGAATTCACCAATAGTCTATTTGCTTGTAAGTTTATCTTAAATGTATGCGTATATCCTATATATATATAGATTAATATTATATAGCTGGAGACTGTTTGGTTGAATGCGTTAATCTCAGGAAGCTTTAATTTATATGGAAAGAGAATGGAGTGGACGGTTGTGGGTTCAATCGGGGAAGTGAAATATATAATATTTTCATTTTCTCGCTCGGATAACGATTAAAAGAATTCGGCGGGAAGTGGGGAACGGAAGTGTCTTAACACTAGGTTCCAAGGTTCCCTTTGCCTACCTTACTGAAGTCGCAATCTCGGAGAGTTTTGACACTAGCATGCTTTTGCTTGACAAAACAAGTATGCGAAAAACAGCGCAAAAAAAATATTTTATAAAAATTGTACTACAATATGCATAGATAAAAAAATATATTTTAATTTTAAAATGTGAAATAATTAATAATTCTTTTTCCATACATATCTTGTATTAATATTTATTTTCGCTTCACGATGTATCTCGCATTAGTATCTCCTTCTAGACTATAACGAAGTAAGTACTTCTTTGCGTAGATGCAAAAAAATTGTGATAATTGAAGTCACATGATTGTCTACTCTAAATGACGCATTCAATATTTTCTTTAGAGGTCGTCGTGACTCAAATGCACAAACGTGTCACTGTAAATGTATCGCTCATGGGTTCGATTCCCGGTCTCGGGAATTAAATATTTAATATTTTCAATTCCTCGTTCTGATAACGAGGAACAGCGCGGCGATAAGTTCGGCCAATCAAAACAGAATACCTCAACAATTAAGCGGAAAGTAGAGAACGCAAGTATCTTAATAGAAATAAAGTGTTTTAACACTAAGTTCCCAGGTTTTCTCTGCCAAGTTGAAGGGTAAGGTAAAGGAGACATATTATTAAGACAGAGGATTAAGACATTCTGTTGTGTGGCGGAACTCAACGCTGTGCTTTGTCTATTTACCAAGGCGAGCTAATTATTATACATTTTCTAAAAAATATTAATCATTCATATTTTTAAAATTTACAATATCAACATGGCCTCTGAGTAAATTTATTAAAAAGAAATAAAAGTAATATAAAAACCAATCAAAAAAACATTTTTGAGGTAAAAACGTGAAAAATATTTGTACTATGCTGGAATTCTTTAACGACACAAAAATAAAATAACTACCAAAAGGTCACCCTTGACTTCTACTGCTTACATTAAATAAAAATTAAGATTAGTTTCATAACCGACCAAAATGTTCATAAAAAGGTATAAAGATAAGTTACCTTATTAAAACATACTTATTTATATTTTTAGCTTCACATTGTATAATATCTAGGGAGGCAGAGGGAACCTAATGTTACAATCCGCTTTCATTCCTTCCATTTTTTTAAGATATTGCGTATGGAGTAGCGGAACATAACGCCGTGAGTAAATATTTTTAATATTAAAGCAATAATGTGGCGAGAATATGAAAATCATTTATTCCCCCGAGCGAAATCGAACCCACAACTATTGCATTTACTTTTGCAAGTGTAGACTTTTTTATAAATATTTTTATAAATTAATATAGTATTAGAGAAAATAAAGAAATGTTACCTTCTTAGGTTTCTGCTTCATAGAAATTATTAAAGTACATACTTTCTTTTTAATCAGACCGCAACAACTAACTCCTGTCTGATAGACTTGAGAACCCGTGATACATTTATTGAGAGTGTGACGACCATGACTCCTTGGTGCAGGGGCACAAGCATGCGACAATATACGCGACAATTTGTAGGTTCGATTCCCACTCGAGAAAATAAAACATTTAATATTTTTATTATCTCCCTCTAGTAACGAGACAAATCGCGGCGTTAAATTTCAACACTCAACACGCAATGCCTGCAGAATTCGGCGGAAAATTGGAGAACGGAAATGTCTTAATGTGGACGGAGTGTCTTAACATTGGGTTCCCATATATCCTCTGTCTTCCAGCTAAGGATATAATATAATTATAGTAATTTACTATTAGTTTACGTAAAATTATAATTATATTGACTAATGTTCATAACGAAATTATATGTAGGTATCTATAATTTTATTAGTTGATTTATAGTAACTTCCTTTGTTACAAAAGTTTTTTTTTAACTGATGGATAGTAAATTGTAGGAAACGGAAAGTTAAAGTGAAGTCAGTTGACCGAATCAAGAAAAAAAACCGTAACAAAAGTTGTTATCTAATAAGGAATAACAACACTCACTTTTTATTTTATATTTCGCATTATTTTATCTGTTGCAACGTATTTTGTGACAAAGATGTTTTGTTTTTATTTTTAAGAAAATTGATTTGAATTGAGAAAAACAATTTTGGCTCTACCGAAAAAAAAAAGTGCAAATTTAAAAATGAGATTATAATAACAAATTTATTTTATTATTATTAATTATATTAACTATTATTTACTTTCATATTTCAAATTTTACTTTTAACTAATAAAAAGATTTTTCTATTAAAAAAACTAACGCACAATTTTTTGATCTTCATAGACGTAAATAAATATAAAAAATAACACGCAGAAAAATATAACTCATTAATAATATATTATAAACAAAGACTAGACCGCAGAAATAGCAATGAAAAATAAAAGAATCTATAAAACCGGCACAACACAAAACAAATACTACGACTACACCCCGTATCGAAGATTTACCGATAATCTTATTAAATATCTACAAGTATATTATAAAATCTATCTATATTTTATTTTAAACATTATGTATATTTACTTTTTTAACAAACAAAAAAACAAAATGACTTTGACAACCGAAAAAAATCCCGCCCAATTCCACAAAATACAGAATAAAAAAAAATCCACAAACCTGTCAAATAAAAATCCTTGCACAAATCACAGATAATTAATTTCAGCTAATTATTATAAATAATAGATGAATAAGAAATAATAAAATATTAAAAAATAAAACACAAGCACACGCGACGTGATACAAACTCTTGGACAACTCTAACAGAGTGCGCGCCGCGGGGCCGACGCGAGACGACTGAGACTGAGTGCCGCTGCCACAGCCACAGTGCTCTTGCAATCACAATATAACAATTATAATTAGTAGAGGCGTCGTGGCGCAGCAGTCCAGCATCTGACTGTAAATACGACGGTTCTGGGTTCGTTTCACACTCAAGGAAATTAATTAAGTGTATAGTTTACTCGCTCTTGTAACAAGACTGAGCTCGGCGTAGAGTTCTGCCTCTCAACATGCAATGGCTCCAGAATTCGGTAGAAAGTAGGGAGTGGCAAACAGTTCCTCATGAAAAATGCGGCAGAGAACGCACAGCAGGGAGACGTTTCTACACAAAGTCGCCTTTCAGAAATCATGAGGTACACGACGATTCGAAAGGTTCTACGAGTCTCGTCTATAAGGGGATTGTTTTGGAAGATTGGCAACACGACAAAACGTGTTCTTTAGTGGGTAACGCGCAAACTTATTTCTTCTAGGGGTTTAATTTAACCAAGTCATTTTCACCTCATGGGGAAACATTCTGGTGGGATACTTTGCCTCGTTACTAGACCGAGGTAATGAAAATATTAAATTTTACATTTCCTCGATTCGGAATCGAACCCACGACCTATCGCGTTAAAAGTGCTCTTGGTTTTAAGCTAATATTATTTTTAAAAAAACACAATTACGTCATTGTTACACCAGATACACTATAATATATCATTGTATAGGTAGCATTGTAAGACACGCTGTGTGCTTAACGTATGTAAAATGCATATTTAAATTTAATTTATTGTTTTTTCCTAGAATGGTAATAAATGTTATATATTAATAATAATAATATTATCTATACATAATACCTAATAAATATAAATCTCTTATATTGTTATTGTATATTATATATTTATATGTATATATACTATAATTTAGACGTATGTATGTAATCATATTAAAATCGTTTTTGTGGTAAAAGAGGTTTTTTTAAAAATTATTATTATTATAACTAAACACTATAGACAGTAACTTTTATTAACTTTTTCTATATCGTTAGCTTTATATGTATTCATTCGATCTCCTCGACACTAAAATAAGGCAGGAAATATGTCTCTCTTTTTCTCATATATTGATTATGGCTCAAACTTTAAAATTATTTGAGGCCGCCCTTAAGACGACGGTTGAAGTTTCAATTTCCCCTCCGGGGAATGACTATGTTTGAATTATCTTTATATCCCTACCCTAATACACAAAGCACAGCATTGAGTTCTGCTACTCAAAAAGGAATATCGTGAAATTTGGGCGGTGAGTGGAGAACAGTGTCTATGTTTTTCTTGCTTGCCCCACCATCCGGGAAAAAACATGAAGTTGGTAATCCATAATTATAAATGCTTTACAAGAGCGAAATTTTAAGAGGGAACCTAGTTTTAAAGTACTCCGTTCCTGTCCCACTTTCCGCCGATTTCTTGAGGTATTGCGAGTTGAGTGGCAGAACTTAACGCCGCGCTTTACTTCGATACCAGAGCGAGGAAATGAAACAAGAATATGCTGTTCAGACAAATAGTGTTATGTAACGACATATTTAAATTCACCAGTATAGCCTTATAAAGAAGGTTAAATAGGTGTAAATTTGGTGAACAAGGTGAAAAACTATAATATTAGATTCAAAATTTATAATGCTAAACACTTATCAATGCAATGCAAATTAAGTTGAGTGACGCTACTTTACGAGTTATCTTGTACATGAGTATTAATACTTTTTCAGAAAACCATCAATCAGCTTCTTGAAAAGCATCTTCCATCTTGGAACCACCTTCGACAATTTCCGCCCAATTTTCGAGACATTGTGCAGTGAGTGGCGAAATTCGACCCCGCGCTTTGTCTACAAGTATATAAGAACCCACAAGCACTACGCTTAGAATCAAATCTCATTATTTAATACGTATATTATATATACTTAAAAACGAAGCCTTTTTATTCCACTAACGAATGTTATTAAGAACGGTATTCGTCTAAAAAATTGACATAAAAACCAAGAATTTTCGACAGAAACAAAAATTGTTAACAAAAAAAAATAATTAGAATTGTACGCTACGTAATGATCCTTATTGTTTTTGAGGTAAAATATTTTTCATTTTGTCTTTATGACCTTGAAGTTATGGATTCAAATAAATTTAATTATAAATTATGACGAGGCCAGTCATTGCGCAGGGGCACGAGGGCGTGACTGTTAGCGCGACAGGCTGTGTGTTCGATTCCTACTCGAAGAAAATAAATATATATCATTTCATTTCCTCGCTCTGGTAATAAGGCAAAGCGTGGCGTTGAATTCCGCCACTCACCAATGCAATGCCTCCAGGATTCGGCGGAAAGTAAGGTAGAGAACTGTCTTAATGGACTTTAACACTGGAAAGGTTAAGACAAATCGATTAACATAAGAATCTTCAAAATTAGCCAAGGCGTATGATCTCTGCAACGCCACAGCGAAACACTCATTTAAACATACATACATACATACATAGACTGATAAACACATTACCCTCCTTGCGTCGCGCATTCAGATAAAAATAACCAGTGAACCTAAACAGAGATGTGTCGACTAGCGGAACGATTTCACTTCACAATTCATTGCCACCTTCAAGGGAATGGTGTTAATCTTGGTTAGAAATCTAGATCTTGGTCTTGTTTATTAGAGACTTATTTTTCCCGCGGCTTTGTCTGTGTTTAATAATAACAATTTAACTTATAAAAAGTGCTGCTTCAAATTCGACAAGTTCTAATTTTTAAAATCTGTCAATAAAACGACTGGATTTTTTTTACAATTAATTGTTTTTTTTTAATATGTATATAAAATCGCCTTATCAAATATATTTGCATATTTCTTCCTAATAACAAAGTCATTTTTCAAACAGTTTCCAATTTAGCTCTTATTTACTTAATAAAGTAAAATTTTTATGAATAAGAAAGACGTCAAAAACAGTTTTATTGCTAAGTTTAAGTAAGCAATAAAAGATCAAAAAAAAATGTAATAAAAAGTATAGTTCTTAAAAAAACCTATATAAAAGTTAGATAGCGTATGTTTATCTAGATTGAATCTAGAATTAAATCATCTTTTATGACTTAGAGGTCTTCGTGGCGCAGCAGCACTTCGTCGAACTGTAAGCATGGCGGCTAAGGGTTCGATTCCTATTTGGGACATGGTGAATTCTAATTGAACGAATTGTTTTTATAATTTTTTTGAAGCCGTCGCGTCGGAGCAAGGGCACAAGCATGCGATTGTAAACGAGACGGTTCTGGGTTCGATTCTCACTCGGAAAACTTAAAAAAATATGTTTTATCTGGAAAATTTGCCGGGAAGTGAAGAACGGAAGTATGTTAATGAGAACATAGTGTTTTAACATTATGTTCCCGGGTTCCCTCTGCCTGCCTTGCTACATAATGTTTAATGTTTATATTTAATGTTTATATTTCCTCACTCCGGTTCCGAAAATCGAGCGGTGAATGAGAAACGGAGTGCTTTAACTCTACGTTCCCTCTATCTACCCTGCCACTTGTGGGAAAAATATGCCAAATTTGAACAAGCTTAAAAAATATACTATATAAATTACATAATGTTGATGAACCTTAAAAAGAAATTTTCTAAACTCAACCGTTATGACACTGACGACGTGACGCGAATACGAAATAAAATCATGTAAATTCAACACGTTCACATTTGCTTTCGATTGTTCTCTTTTATCATATACTAGCTGATGCCCCTGATTTTGCTTGGTTTTTAGGGACCTCTTAAGAAAAAAGAGGAACCCTTATAAGATTACTTGTCTGTCCGTCTGTCTGTCTGTGTGTCTGTCTAGAGCCTTTATCTTTGTTCCGCTTGGAGATATCGGGTTGAAATTCAACCATATATATTTAGATCTACGGTCCCTTGGTTTCCTAAAAAATAGTATTTATACATTACTAAACCGCTAGTTCAAATGAGGCAATATTTTTGTTTTTTGGTAGAAAGAACGCAAGGCCTAAAATATGTTTAATAAATTAATTATAAATGCGATTCCAGCCCGGATATTCTTTTCAGATACACGGCGTTGAACCCCTATACTTAAGACGCAGACCTACGTCACACAGTACCGTGTGACATGTATGCATGACGCGCATAACTACTAAACTTTGCGCTCAACTATCGAGTCGTTGCGTGTTAAGTGGTGGAACTAAACGCCGCCGAACGCTGTGCTTTATCTTATTATCAGAACGAGGCACCATTTCTTCGTTCTGAGTTATCCATATAATTTAATCATCCATGTAGGAATCGAACCCACAACCTTCAGAAGCTGTGCCGCTGCGCCGTGACGATATATTACTATATATAAATATGCTACTTAAAATATATATTGTATAACAGAAACATAATATGTATATGTATAGAGAGAAATTAATTAATATTCTACGCAGTATAACATTTAAACGAAATTTTGTGATTATACAACACTGTACGACTTCGTACAAATTTGGAATGATTCCGTAGAGGGGTAGTGAAATATTATCTGCCTATGTGGGGTAAAAAATGTTTTTACCTTCACGTTCCATCCCGCACATAGCACGTAGGCAGAGGGAACCTGGGAACCTAGTGTTAAAACACTCCATTCTTATTAAGACACCACCATTCCCCTTTTCGCCGAATTCTTGAGGCATTATGTGGTGAGTGGAAATATTAATAAATAATTTCTTTTTGCCGGGAACGGACCCAAAACCGCCGCGTTCTGCCACTGCGTCACGACGGCCTCAAAAAAAACTTAGTATATTAATACAAAAGTCATATGCAAATTTTAATTTCCTTAGATGACAGTTTTAAATAAATAGAAATGGCTCTACATGGGGTTAATTTTGTAGCTTTATTCCATTAATAGATGAAAAATTGTATTGAAGACGACACAATATTTATATTGATGATAAAAGTAAGTCAAAATTCAATCAAATCAACTTCACCCTGTATCCCACACAGCAGCGTAGGCTGAGGGAACCTAGTGCTAAAACACTCCGTTCCCCACTCTAATATCTGTATGTCTAAAAAAGAACTCCACCACCGAGCGTACAGTATCTTCCTATTTCTATTTAAACGAGAACGTGAAGTGAATTATAGACACGTCACTGAGTTCACTCACAAAAAGAGTTTCAATATAAAAAATAATAATATCGTACATTACATGTTGGGAACAAAAACTAACCGACCTTCGTGTGTAGTTTTTTCTCAATCACTCATAGTTATTTATAATTACAATTATACATATATTATACATACAATGTGTGTTATATGAATCATATTATATATATATATATATATGTATATATATATGTTATATATATATGTTTATATTTTATATAGGCATAATAAATATGAACGCTGTGTAAATATAGGGTTAACAATAGTTTTTTTTTTCAACTTCCACAGTGTCCCACAGAGCAAAGCTGCTGAAATCAGTATTAAAACACTCCGTTCCCTACTTAATACCGAAGGCTTGCATAGAATATCCCGCGAATGGCAGGGATTCGCGGGATACATCATGTAATTAAAAAAATAAAAAAACAGCTTCACGCTGTATCCCGCATACGACTTTCCGCCGAATTTTTCGAAGTATTGCGTGTTAAATGGCGGAACTGGCGGAAGAAATAAAATATTGATAAATAATAATCCATTCCCTCGAGTGGGGATCGAACCCACAACCGTCACGTTACAGTCACACCATTGCACCCCTGCGCCACGACAGCCTTGTCGTAAAAAATATAATTAACACTATACAAACAAAATTAGAAAAATCATCAAAAATTAATTAAAAAACTGATATAACAGTTATTTTTAGTGATAATAGAACCTTTAATAAGCGCTATCAAAAACCAAATGATTATGGTTACATTTAATGGTTATCTAAACATTTATTTCTATTCAATAACAATTATATGTTCATTTTATAACTTAATTGCATAAATTATGTACATTTAATGATGTTTAATGTTTATACTGATTAATTTTGTAATTGAAAAACGTATATTGGTCGTTTAATTTTAAATAGTAATACTCAAATTTCAGTTTTGTAATATTTATTAAACTAATATACTCGAGGTCGTCGTAGCGGAGTGGCTCCAACTCGACTGTAGAGATGACGGCTACAGTGGATTCGATTTCCAAACGAAGGAGAGATGCAAAAGCACAGTGTTGAGTGATACGTAATGTCTCCAGAGTTTTGTAGGAAACGGGGAATGAAAGTATCTTAGTGGGAACGGAATATCTTTATGCTGGGTCCAAGGTTCCCTCTGCCTATCCTGTTACGTATGGGATACAGCATAGGAAATAAAATTATAAAGCTGAAGAGTTGATTTGGTTAAAGGCGCTAGGCGTTTCTGTCGATGTGTGAAACGAACCCAAAACCGTCGCGCACAGTTATAATATAGTTATAGTATGTAGAGTATAATTTATTGTCATTACATTTTCATACAAATTATAAAACCTCCCATGATTTTAATGTTCAACTATTGAGAAAATACGCAAATAATTTAACACAATTAACTCATTTTAACACAATTCCATTTTATATTTACATATTCGATTACCTTTTAACAGAAGCCGTCAGTAATAAAGAAGACCACGTATTATCAGTTTTGTGAGTAAAGTCAGTCAAAAATTATTAATATTTGAAACTAGCGACCCTCTTGCGGCTTCGCCCGCTTTAACTACTGGATTATTCATGTAATGTATATTTGCAAAGCACTTAAGATAATGTGAAAATTAATTAAACCCTAATGCAACCCGCATTTTTGTAGTTTCAATAGTGATTTTCCAATTGTTTTACACAGCAAGGATATTTTAGTAGGTACCGTAATTTTAAATCTGTGCTACTAATCTTTTCAAGTACTTATTAAAATATATTTAAATTACTATTTTTAGATAGTTAAATGACATTAAATAATACATTCAACTCGAATTATCCAATACGTGCAAACGCATCTAAATCTTCGTTGCTATAAAGGCAGGCGGGTTTTTTTTTTGAGCTTGTGGTTAATGCTGAAGAGGGTATTCTGTCCCTGAGGAAAAGCAAGCACTACGTGGCTGCCTGTGACGAAAATGAAATAGAATGCATCGGCCGGGAATTGAACCCGGGCTGCCCGCGTGGCAGGCGAGCATTCTACCACTGAACCACCGATGCGTGTAAGGCAGGCGGGCGCGGCGGACTCGCTTGTATAAGCATAACGTCGCGAGGCGCGTTTCGCAGCAAGGATTTTTTGATATTGTAACAACTTCTAAAGTACTTATTAAAATGAAAAACAGAAAAGATAGTTTTGATCTACATCAAAAGGCCAACGTAACTAATATACTTATTTATATGCTGAGAGTAAGGGATAAGTGAAACTTGACTCGATACAGTTGATGTGTGAACGGCGTGATGTGTCATTAATTAAATGCGTTTTTCTCTAAAACTATTCGCAATTTCGAAATAATTTAAAAAGCAAATTTTATCTTCGTTTAACGTAGAAATTTATTAAAGTATTTTAAAGGATAAGGATTAATACCATTATGGAAAAATATCCCTCACAATAAAAAATATATTGAAATTACTATTTTTAGACAGAAATATGATCACTACACGTTATTCTTAAAAGATACGAATATGCCATCGCGGACTTTTTTGTAGATCTTATTAAGAGGAAAAATACTTTAGTACATATTTTTCATGTAGTATTTACCATTAAAGCAGCGCATGCGCCAAAGTGTCTCAGCGGGTAGGACTTTATACACATTTATCGTATTTATGTTAATTTACATAAGAATGTACAAATAATAAACTATATATAAACCTTCCCTGAGAAATACTCAACCTAATGGTGAAAACCGCATCCAAATCCGTTGGGTGGTTTAGAAGAAGAAGAGTTAGAAAGTTCAGACAGACACAAAAAGCGACTTTGTTTTATAAGATATAGGATAGGATAATAACTTAACAAATAAAAATTCTTTTCTACAAGTATTACAATTCCTATAGAATGTGCTCGGAGTAACGTCAGTCAGTAAAAGTAAGTAGTGAAATCTGAAGCTCCACTATCTGGTTCCTGGCTCTATCATCACACCAATTCGATGACAAGTCACTTCAAACATTTATAATGTGCCACTCACAATTCTTAGTCATTTTAATTTGACTACGGACGAAGCCACAGGTAAACGCTAGTGTATGTAAAACGGTGAGGTAGAAATTGATTTAGCTGTTAAAAGCACTTTCAGGCGTTCCGATCCAGTTTTTCTGTGCAACCAGTCGAATAATACTATTAAAAAAATATTTGGAAAAAAATCACTAGTGCACGTCAAGCATGAAAAAGTTTTATTTTCAATTTCCATATGAAATGTATTTTTTTATTATTTTACTTGGCCCATTTGAATATAAATACGTCGGTTATAGGTTCGATTTCGACTGAAAAATTGTGCCTGGAGGACGGAGTTTTTTTTATGGTAAAAGGACAAGGCAAACGAGCGTTCGGGTCACCTGATGGTGATCACCACCGCCCACGACCCCGTGCAACACCAGAGGAGCTACAGGTGCGTTGCATGCCGGCTTTTGAGGTGGAGATAGACGCGCTTTTTAAAGGTACCCATATCGTACCGACCTGGAAACACTGCCGCGGGTAGACCGTTCCACAGTTCGGTGGCGCGTGGAAGGAAATTTCTACGAAACCGCACAGTAGTGGAGTGCCACGTATCCAGATGGTTTGTGTGTATGTATACGCTTCAGCGTGAAGCGTGAAGGTAGAGGGAACCTAGGGTTAAGATACTATGATCCCTATTTTCCGCCGAATTGTGACGAGCGATGAAAAACTTAAACAAATACTTCATTTCCTCTAGTGGGGATCGAACCCACAACCAGTCGTATTTAGAGTCACACACTTGTGCCACAACTGGCCTCATAAACAAGAGATGTATAAAAATAAAGAAATATATAAAACAAAGTTTCACAAAATTCTGAAAACTATAAAAGTTCTTAAGCAGAAGTTTTGATAAATGCTTTATATTTAGAAGCTTTGCTCACGATCAATATTATTGCAATTCACTATTGAATGAAATAGCAGCGCACTTTCTACATCGATCTATTTATTTAAAAAAATAGAAAATATAATTTAGATGTTTGAGGCCATCGTGGCGCAGTGGTGTCTGACTGTAAGCACGACAGTTGTAGGTTCAATTCCCACTTGGCAGAATGAATTATTTTCAATTTCATACTCCGGTAAACTACGTAGAGGAACTAAACCTATTAACACTAGGTTCCCTCTGTCTAACCTACTATACGTATGCATTATATAAGTAATGTAATTGTGAAATCAACTTATATGAGAAAACATTATATCGTTATTGTCGTCTTCGTAGCGCAGTGTGTTAGTTTGTTATAACAAAGACAATGTTTGTATATTCGATTTCCACTCGGGTTAGTGACTTAAGGTACCTAAGGTAATTTTAAGTACCTATATATGTATCTTAAGAGACAGCGTTTCGTGTATATCTGCTAATCAATATGCAAATTCTCTAAATAATGGATAAAAATCAACAAAAAAAAGCAAAGCCTTTCGTTGTCAATCGATATACATGTTCCTATCAGCATGTAGTAGAGTAGGCAGAGGGAGTTTAGTGTTAAGACTTCGACACTCCGCTCTCCACTCCGTGAAATTCTAGAGGCGTGTTAAGTGGCGGAACTCAACGACGGGCTTTGGCCTCGACACCGGAGCGAAGAAATTAAAGTATTAAATGTTTCATTTTCTCTAATGGGAATGGAAGCCACAACCTGTCGTGTTTACAGTCACACACCAGTATGTGTGTAATCTATGTAAGTATATGGGATTTCCATTAAAATATTTCATATGGCATCCCCATTTGCATAATCAGGGCGACGAGGTGTGGCCATTCAGAATCTCTCATTAAAAAAACCTTTGTCTAACCCCGACCGGGGTATGTATAGCAAAACATCGTTTAACTTGTGATGTATACCCTGGAACTACATTCGAAGGCATTTTGAATGAAATGTACTCTATTTTTAGAGAAAACTTTTGTAAAACGCTTTGAAATCTGTAACTTTGTATGAAAAAATAAATTTAATGGATTTTTTTGTATTACTTAAATTATAATTTCACAAAAAAAATATATAACAAATAAATTAGAAAATTATTCTCTCATTGTATATGAGATGGTTAGCAGTTTGATTTAAAGGTAAAATAACTTTTTATAATACCTGTTAACAAATTAAAGGAGTTTTTTTAGTATTTTTTTTTGTAGTAGTCCCGATAATAATCTATACTAATATAATAAAGCGGAAGAGTTTGTTTGTTTGTTTGTTTGTTTGTTTGTTTGTTTGTTTGTTTGTTTGTTTGTTTGTTTGTTTGTTTGTTTGTTTGTTTGTTTGTTTGTTTGTTTGTTTGTTTGTTTGTTTGTTTGTTTGTTTGAACGCTAAGATCTCTGGATCTACTGGATCGATTTTCTTTGTTTTTGTTTTGTATGAAAGCTGCATTCTTCAGAAGTGCTATAGGCTATATAATATTACATTACACATATGTACTAATAAATTAAAATACTTTCTAATTTGACATGCAATTTATTCTGCCATGTTAATAACAATCGTCG
Source organism: Heliconius melpomene melpomene (assembly GCA_000313835.2). Taxonomy (NCBI): domain Eukaryota; kingdom Metazoa; phylum Arthropoda; class Insecta; order Lepidoptera; family Nymphalidae; genus Heliconius; species Heliconius melpomene. Next base: position 137,117 of record HE671545.1, read on the forward strand.
TCGCTACGCGACCGCGTTCCTTCTGAAAATAAAAATAATAGTCACTTTTAGCATTTCATCTAGATTGTAATTATATTTCTATAGAAATTATATTCTTATATTTCAAGCAGGCGTAGCCGCGTCCGGGTCCGCTAGTCATTAATATTATTTTATAAGTGGGGAACGGAATTGCCTTAATGGAGATGGAAAACTGAGTGTCCTAGCACTGACGTTCCCTCTGCCTACCATAGGATATGTGTGAATTACAGCGTCAACCCCAGTTTTAAGATAAACAACAGCTGATAGATAAAAATAAACGTTTTTCAAAATGGAATATTTACATATTATGTTAAGACGTAATTAAAGCATATTTAGTTTTTCCTCAACACGTGTCAGCGGAACGTGGTTTATTCGTTGGAAGGAAAAATAAAATATGCTAAAGATATTAATTATATGCTAAGTTATTATATATCACTATTACTTCTATTGATATTCTCTTGGTATAGTGGAAAAACGGTAGACACGTCGGTTCTGGGTTCGATTTCTGTTTGGGGGAAAGGTTATACTTAAATAATTTTCATTTCCCCGCCGCAGCCGCGATTTTCATTTATCATATTAATACCAAAATTATAGATAGGTATATCCAAAATGGCCGCCGCGAAGGAATGGCATTTTACACCCACCTATAATAGGTCTAAATGGATCAAATGAAACATCTTGCTTTGTAAAATACACACTGAAAAAATAAACATCTTTTAGAAATCTGTTTCACGTTGTTTTCCGCACACAGCAAGGTAGGCAGAGGAAACCTAGTGCTAGACAATCCGTTCCCCACTTTCCGCCGAATTCTGGAGACATTACGTGTTAAGTGGCGGAACGCCGCGCTTTGTCTCGACACCAGAGCGAAGAAATGAAAACATATTTTTTAAATTAAATATTTCTATTCCTCGTGTGGAGATCGAACCAATAACCGTCGGGTTATATACCCTTGTACCTCAGCGACAGCCCCATATTAAATTCAAATCTTATATTTTTTTTAGGATTTTTTTCCGTACCTCAGGAAAAACCAGAACCCTTATAGGAACACTTTATTGTCTGTCAAAACCGTTTATCAAGAGATCGTGTGGAGGCGTCAAGCTAAAATGAATATAAAATATAGGAATACCGAACTTCGTGCACAGAAACAAATAGAGTTTCTTAGTGAACGTATTTAATAGCTACAATAACGTACGTCCCGTAGACCTGCAATTATGAAATTTTGCCACGAACTAATTTCGTGGCAAGTTCTAAACTTACAATACAAATAAAAAGAAGAAATCCGACATGTGAATATTGAGAGATATTTTATAGAAAAACATTACAAACTTATATTAGTAGTTAATTTCATACGAAATAAGTGCATATTTTAACTTTTACAAGTTGTACTTCCCATTAAACTACAATCCTACAACTAATACGGAACCCTCGGCGTGTGAGTTCGACTCGCACTTCACCAGTTTTCTTGTCTCCTTTCTAAACATTTCCAGTAAATAAGAATCAGGAAACAACGATCAATGTGAACCGTTGAACAAGAAACAGGTGTTAGCGGAAATGTATTGTAATATATGCAAGAATGAAAATTTGCTATTTTTCCATTAGAATTAACTATAACAAGTATGTATGCGCTTAGATGATGCTCTATAATAACATAAATGTCTTTAGCAATTAAATACCTTAGATATTTTTTCAATTTTCAAAGTGCTATAACACTCTTAAAAAAGAACACATTTTTTTTTAGATAACGTTTAATCGCGTTTCCTAAACGGTGGACGGTTGCAAAGTTTCCAGCGAGATTTCAAATTCATATTTTCATACATTTTCTAATGATGTTTCATGTTTTCATACATTTTCGTAAGAAGTGCAAAAGCATTATCTGATAATAAATAGTTATTACTGAAAAAGTTTAAAAGTTAAAGTGGCTTTAATCGATAATTCCCAATAAGTAGTTGAGGCCAGTCGTGGCACAAAATGTGACTGTAAACGTGACTGGTTTTGGGTTCGATCTCCACTCGAGGAAATGAAATATTTATTTAAACTTATATTTCCATTGCTTCGCTCTGGTGTCGAGGCAACGCGCGGCGTTGAGTTCCGCCACGCAACGTCTCCAGAATTCGGCGGAAAGTAGTGAACGGAGTGTTTTAATACTAGGTTCCCGGTGGGCGAGTACGACTAGCACTTCACCGGGTTTTTTTATTTATCTCACGTCAAAATTGAACGCGTGACCTTAGGACTTCAAAAAGCATCACGATTGAATAGAGCAGAATAGATAAAAAAACATAATAACCATTAAGATATCATAATCTATAGTGTTGTTGCAATTATACTGCGATATCACGGCCAGGTACATAATAGAAGACCTGATTACGTCATATATGTTGTTTTTATGGGAAAATCTTAGGAATTAATTGGAATTAATTAATTTATTTTTAAGATTTTTGTATTTGATGGTAAGTGGAATTTAAGTGAAAAATCACTTCTTTTTGACGCTCGCTCAAATAAATTTAGAATTTGGATAGGCACATTAAGATCGCAAACTGTTGAGAAAAATTATGAAATATATTGTAGAGTCAAGTCGTAGCGCAGGGGCACAAGCGTGTGGATTTAAACGCGACAAGTTCTGACCGATTAATTCTTCACTCTGGTAACCAGGCAAATCGCAGCGATGGATTCCGCCACTCAACACGCTTCTGCAGAATTTGGCGAAGGCTCCTTCTGAAGTGAAACTGAAAAATAATATACATATATTGTCTCTCCTCACAGACTCCTAAATCGGATATAAAAATGTAATATTCTAAAAATAAAAAGAATATAGTAACTAACATATATATTTTATATGTAATATAAAACTCAATAAAAATACTAATTAAATTATAAATAGTTATACTTCTAAACAAAGAAATTAAAATACGTTGTATTAAATGCACGTTTCCTTGATAGCATCACGCGGTAGCTAGATGATTGATCGTTACCGCGAACGTGAATAAGAGAAAAAAAATATTTTTGAACAGTATCCAGGGATAGTGGGTTCAAATTTTATCCAAATTTCAATGTTTATTATCATAAGTACCTCAAGTTCTTTTTTCTATATTCCGCATAGCAGGGTAGGCAGAGGGAACCTGGAATTCTACTTTTAAGACACTCCGTTCTCATTAGACACTTCCGTTCTCCACGACGCACTGCGTGTTGGGTGGCGGAATTCAACGCCGCGCTTTACCTCGTTACCAAAGCGATGAAATGAAAATATTTTTCATTCCCCGAATATAAATCAAAACCACAATCGCCACGTATACAGTTACACACTTTGCTAAAAAATCAAAAATAAAAGAAAATAGTTATGGAAACACAAAAACATTCATTATACTAGAAGTCATAATCATTTCCCATTTCCCGTAGTCGGTTAAGAATACAGCTAAACTTCGATCTAAGTAAACGTGGAATGCCAGCTCAAATTAGTGTTAGTTTAAAAGTAAACTTGGCGATATGATTGCAGTCTTAGAATGCTTCCTTCAAATTGTATGTAGGGTATTTAAATTTCAATCATATAGTTAGTCTTGCTTATGCATGTGGCTTCACCTATACGGCCGAATTGAAATAAGTAAGAGTTCGTGGAACTCGTGTCCTGGTGGCTTAAGGGTGTGACCCTAAATGGAACGGTTGAGGGTTCGACTCCCACTCAGAAAAATTACATGACTAATATTTTAGTTTTAGTAAAGAGAGAAAGCCCGGAGGTGAGTTCCGTCACTAAACACACAATGCCTCAGTATTTAGAGGTAAGTGAGTGTCTTAATGGGAACGAGATTTCCTAATTCTACGTTACCAAGTTCCCTCTGTGTATGAGATACAGCCTGAAGCTAAAAAATATGGAATACACCAATTCTTTGTTTCTTCAACGTTAAGGGCCATAAGATATGGAGATGCACTCGTCTAAGTTATATAACGTAACTATACTTGACTTACACAGTTGATGAACGAGTACAATCGCTAACATAATAACTGTTTGAAGAAATAAACAATTATAATTTCCAGTGACTTATTAAATTATTGTCACTAACCTATTTTTTAAAGCCGTCGTTGCACACACACACACACAGTGTGACTGTAAACGCGAGGGTTATGGGTTCGATTTAATATTTTCATTTCCTCGCTCTGGTAACAAGGAAGTTGTATAAAGTCTCAAGAAGTCGGCAGAGAATTGGGCACGGAAATGTCCTAATAGGAACGAAGTGTCTTAACACTATGTTTCCAGGTTCCCTCTGCCTACACAGCCATGTGCGTGTGGAACAAGTTTATTAATTTATTAATTTATTCATATAAAAATATACATATATTCAATCATCTTCGTTTTTGAGATAAGTGCTTATAATTATATAATCATCTACCCGAGGCTTGGTGGGTTGAAATCTATGAACGTGAACTTCTTCTTCTTCTTTTTAAGCTTGTTATTTAAATTGTATTAGTATAGTCTTAAAACAGCAATAAACTTTTTAAAATTTTGGGTTTTATGTAATAATTTTTTTCATCTTCACACTGTATCGCATACAGCAGGGGAACAACAGAGGGAACCTAGTGCTAAGCTACATTTCGTTCCCCATTTTCCGCCGAATTCTGAAGGTATTGCATGTTGAGGCACCACAACCACTCGCTTCTGCTTCACAAACTTCTGTCCCTGAGCCACGACTGGCCTCAAAAATAATAATAAAATTATATCAATTTTATATATTAAATCAGCTTATCTTCTTAACTGCACTAGCGTGAGGGCCTGAAGGTCGCCTCATGCAATGCGGCGCAATCACGACTATTTAATATGCGTAATTAACAAAACCAATATTTAACTCTATTCCTTTATAATAAAGTCGAAAATGTAAAAAATGTACAGTCGCTACAAATTCTAAGAGGTTCAAAATCGTATATAATTAAATTCAAATGATAATTGCATAATACTGACGTAACTTAAGTTATTGTTTGTTTGGATTTAAAAAAATGTAATAAATTAATATTTTTTTGTCATAAAAGGCACAGTGGGACAGCGTCCGAGGTTATAGGTTCGATTCCCACTCGGAGGAATTACTATTTTCATTTCCCAGTCTGGTAAAGAGCGCCGTTGAGTTCCGTTACTCCACAAGTAACGTCGCAAATTCAAATTCGGCGGAAAGCGGAGAACAAAAATTCTATTTTTCTAAAGTCTTAACTGAAGCTGATTTATTCATTTTTTAAATAGAACCCACAACTATCGTGCTTACAGTCACACCCCTGTGCCACCAGGTCATGATAGCCTCACCAAACATTTACTATCACGCAATAGAATATTGTTTTAAATCGCAAAAACAATTAAATGTCATAAAGAACAAAGTAACCATACTTCCGTTATTTATAATGACTTCGTAATCATTAAATAACATAAGATGCTAAGTGTTGACTCTATTTTGTTTTTCTATGACATCTATTATGGGCTTATAATGAAAAAAATCATTAAGTAAAAACCTCATCTGATTAGTTAACTTTGGTTAATTGCAGGCAGATTATGGTTCACCATATACAGTATTGGTGACACTAGAGGAAGTCTTCATTTTCACTTGAAGAAGAAAGAATGACTGAATGTAAGAAAGAGAACGACTATATCGTTTGGTGCTCCCTATTCTCTGGCTACTTTGCAGGGGATAAAGTTCCCTTATATTTGTCATACCCCTACAATAAGGAGGTGACAGACCATCTGGTAATCAAAAATTTGATCTTCCAAATCTTCCCACATACGAACAAACAAAGCGCATCACTATCAAACGTGACAAGGCCGGGTCAGAGAAACCTGCGGCCTCATCTCACAACACGCGATCTCTTGCATTATTTAACGTGGTTTACCTACTGACTACTGTGCATCTGTGCATCTGTGAACTTAGGGTGTGCCTACAATTAGGGGCATTTTTGTTGTTGTTGTTCTTTAATTATGGCGATCCGAGCGTGCCAGTTCAGCACTAATTGGGTATTTTTTAGTCAAAATATGTACGTATGTCGAACGTACGTCAGTGATAGTGTCACGAAATTACACGTCAGTGGTCAAGGGTTATTAAGACACTGCTTGCTCTTCATATTCTTCTGTTGGTTGAATTTTTTTTTGTTTCACGCTGTATGCGCCATATAGCAGGATAGGCAGAGGGAACCTTGTGTAAGGACACTCTGTTCTTTCTCTTTACTTTCCGCCGAATTTTCTATTCTTATTATTTTATAGCTTTACGTGTTCAGCGGCTTTTTTCCTTGGTCTGATACCAAGGAAAGTGAAGAAATAAAAATATTTATAAATAACAATTCATATCACCGAGAGGGAATCAAACTCACAACCGTCCCGTTACACTTACACGCATTTATCTCTGCGTCACGATGGCCTCTGTTGGAACTTATTACTAAAAAGGTATTTTCCACCATAACCCCTCAAATAAAAGGACAAATAAACCCACGCCACCCAATATACGCATAGCAAATAAGCTCTACTGTGTCTACTCTACTGTGTTAGAGGACGTTTTGTAATCTGTAAAATCGTTTTAAAATTAAACAAATTCGAAACTAATGGAGTCCTGTTAAATGGATTTATTTTTATATTTTACTGCTACTTATTATCTGCTTTTTATATTTTTAATAATATTTTTTATTCCTTCTGTTCAAAGGCCCAGGCCAGGCTTTAGATCTCATATTAACATTTAAAGATAGATACGGAAGATCTTAAGTTTGCATACTTGAAATGAATTTTACAGTACGAGTTCTCTTAGAGGTACCTTATTTACGTTCTAGAATTGTTTCGTTCTTCAGGAACAGAGTGATTTGTAGCAGGATGAAAAAATGTTGTGACACTGCCTTACTTTTCATTACATTTTTTTTACTTCGAACTAAACGATGATTTGTTTTTTTAATTTACTTCTTCAAATGGAAAGAGATTCAGTATCGCAGCGCCACGACCGCTTCTAATGCGATGCGAAGAAATATTATTTTCAAATATATTTATACATATTATTTTTAACATAGATATTATTTATATTATTTTCAAATGTATTAAAAAATAAAAAAACACAAAGACCACATTGTGTAATCAGCTTAAGGAGAATACGTGTAATGTTTGAACATGGATTTTGGTTAATCAACCGTGTTTAAACACGTAAATTAGATGAAATACTGATTCGCCATGTTTGTTTGTTTGTATGTACATATATATATAATACATTTTAATACTTATTATGTAGTTAATATACCATATTATATGAATAGAATTCGGCTTTTGCTTCACTTTTTTTTTTTATATAGCAGAGTTGATAGACGGGACCTACTGGTAATAGATTCCGTTCCACACACTACCCAATTTCCAGATAATGCTTGTTGAGCGCCAGAACATAACGTCCCACTTCAAATAAAATTATGAAACCTACATTATCTATTTCCCTACTAATTGCTTTAACAATTTTAAAGAAGTTTTACTAATTGCATTATAACAATCATTATTTAAATCTTATGGAAAAAAACCAATGTTATTACACGACGTGGGTATAACAGGAGAAGAATAGAAGAAAGATGAATGCTGTGGAGATGTGATTTTCGTAGGATACGCGGAGTCGGCTTAGCTGATCGAATCCGCAATGAAGAGACACACAGAATGGTAGCTACTAGCGAGAATATTCCGGTGAGAATGAAGGAGAACGTGCTCAGCTGATTTGGGCACGTCGAACGAATGAAAAAATGGCAAAAAAGATTTATGATGGAAAAGTGAGCGGTAAGGGAGGTAGGGGGAGACCTCGGTTGACCTTCGGAAACACAGTATCATAGATACTAGGAAAGGCTGATGACTTTATTTTCAAAAAATAATAGCAATATTATATATTGATATGCTTGCATATATCGTTTATCAGGGGTATCGTCATAGTGGTACAGCAGTTGTACCCTCTATCTGCAATCACGGTGATTGTGGGATCGATTCCCACTCGATCCCGTAACACAAGTTACGGCGTTGTTGTTATTGAAAAAGTAATAGAATATTGAAAATTGGGTGGTAGTTGCGGAACGGAGTGTCTGAAAATAAGGTTCCCTCTGCCTATACCGCTTTGCAAAAATAGTTTTGTTGACTAATATTACCTTCAACAATACATACAAATTATTATTTAATAATTAACTGATTAATCATTTTTGTTATTTAATAGTATTTATTATTAACATTGTCTCCTAATATTATTAGCTACAGTTATTATGTGTAAATTAACTACATTTACTTTTAAAACCTATAGTGGAAAGTCGGGAACGTAAGTGTATTAATGGGAACAGTGTCTTAACACTAGATTCACTCTAGCTGCCCAGCATATGAGCGATGCAGCATGAAGTCTAAAAAAATGGCTAATTTATAACTCCGATGAAACAAGTTATTTAGATTATACTTTTTCCTTAACCCTTATAAATATGTAGACATAAACCATACGCGATGCATTTCCCTCGTACTTTGGAAGATTTATCGCGACTCTGATATTAGATTGGTGATTTATACAGCTATTTTTATATATTTTTTAAAACATTACCTCCTTTATGGGGCAGTCGGGTAATAAAAAAGTAATCATCGTTTACAAGCCCTTCACTATTGTTATTTTGATCATTCTCTTCGAAAAAAATGTCTGTTGATAAAACTGTTGGAATTTCGAGATGAATAATCTGAAAATATTCCAGTGGATAGTGATATATAGTGAGTGGATTTTTTTATAATTTATTACGATTTAATATAAAAGTTATTGCTGTGAGTTATTCATACCACTTATCCGATGAAACGAATAGAATATAATTTTTATTAATATTTAAATTAAAAAATTACAATTGGTACCTACTTAAATTAAATATTTTAATTAGTAGAGTATCTTAGCACTAGGTTCCCAGGTTCCTCTTGCCTACTCCGCAAAGTACGGAATATAGCGCGAGGGTAAAAAAAATCTATAATAAGTACGTTGTCGATTATCGTTAAAAAAATACTTAACCATTTCCTTCCTGATATAACGCCAACGTAGGTTGCAACTTGCAGTATTTCATTAGGTATTCATTAGGTATTATTTTGGTTTGTTTGTTCAACTGTTGTTATGGCTACGTGAGAAATTTGCATTGATTTATTTTTTACTTAAAGATTTCTACTATGTATTTTAAACTATTATGTATTTTAAATTGAAAATTAAAAGATTTTTTTTTATTTTATTTGAACTGAATGCGGAATTCAGCGGAAAATAGGAAACGGGGAGTTTTAACACAGAGTTCCCTCGGCTTACCTTGTTGCGTAATAAAAATAAAAATGCATGTATAACAAAAAAATAACTATTTATTTTTTACCTAGAATAGAAAACAATCCATTTCCTGTCAGTACAGGAAACTCGAAACGGAAGTTAAAGTTCGATTGTCAACAGATATTTGGATATAAATAATAAACGTTCGTAGCAGAATCCCATATACTATACATCTAGGTATAAAATATTAAATTCTACCAAATATTCTGTTACTCTTTCAGCTTTTTGCTTTTTCCCACGTAGGTAAGCAGAAGAAAGCTGGCGTTAAGACACTCAATTCTCCACTTTCCGCAAATTTTCGAGATATTGTGTGATCAATCGCGTAACTCAAGGCGTTGTGTACCCAGTGAGCAGGGAAATAAAGAAAAATTTAATATAATTATTTCTCCAAATGTCAGGTTTCGGTCAACTACGCTAGTATTTATTACCTTGTTATGGCAACACTGTACTGTAATTTCACTAATGACAGATTTGACTAAAGCCTACACGAGGGTCTTCTGGCACGCTCGGAACGCCATAATAAAAAGAACAGAACAGAACAGAACACTAGGGTCTTAGTCAGGCAGTCATAAGAGTAGGGTCTTAAGTCAACATCTCCACACTTAATTACTTCAACGATCAAAAGTACGCCGTACAACACACCACCTCTCATTTGTATTTATATACTAAGTCTAGACGGAAGGATTTTGTTATTCAACGAGAAATATAAACTTAATTATTTTACTAAGAAACTGACGTAAGATCACTTCCAGCCAACAATTTAATCAAGAAAATAACAGGATCAAAAAAAGCACGATTAAAGTCCGTGGTGTGAGACTACATAAATATAAAGAAAAGTATTCAAAGAACAACATTGAGGCCAGTCATGGCGCGGAGGCAAAAGCGTGAGACTGTAAATGCGAATGGTTGTGAGTTCGATTTCCACTCGAAGAAATTAAATATTTTATATTTTCATTTCCTCGAGGAGCTAAAAAAATATTTAATTAAAAAAAAAGTAAGTTAATTTTATAGAGAAACCAAACATTTTCCACGCGTTTCGAGTTAAAATACAAGAACTTGATATGAACATTTCTGTACGGGTTTTTAATTAATTTTCTTACGTACTATTAATATAATGGTTGCCCAGCTAAATATGAACATTCTTTTACACTCGCAAATCCTGCCTACAGGGGGTTTGGCGAGAAAAATCTACCTTTAAGACTCTGTTAGACAACCGAGTATGTAGAATCTTAATTCAATTAAAACCATTCTCCCAACCAGTGGCGGACTAACCCCGTCGGAGGCCCGGGGCGGTGTCGTTGAATGATAATTTTAATTAATATAATGTAAACTACCGGTACAGGCTGCACTAATCCTTGTTTATTGGAGGCCCCCCAGGACCCGAGGCCCGGGGCGGCCCCCCCTTTGTCAGCCACTGCTCCCAACCAAGATTGAACCCATAACCATTATATGTGACCAGTGATCATTCAAAATATATTTTTTTTAGTATCGAATTGAAATGTTATAATCATATTTTAAGTCTCTAACTTTATCTGAAAGGCCAGTCGTGGCGTAGAGGCACTAGCGTAACACTAAACGCGACAGGTTCTATTCCCACTTGAGGAAAATGAAACATCTAATATTTCCATTTCCTCGTTCTGGTAACGAGACAAGGCGCGGCGTTAAGTACCTCCACTCAATACGCAATGCCACAAGAATATATCTTACAATACCCACGTTTAGGTACTTATCTATATCTACTTAATATATTTACTACAAATTACAAGTAAAATTACAAAAAAAAATTACTAGTTAATATTAAATGAACAACATTCTATGTTAAGACTGACTAAGTATTTCATACGGAACCCTCAGTGCGCTAAGTACTCTCATTTCGAAGGTAAACAATTCTCGTTTGTTCCTTTTATGTTTATGCTCAAACCGCCTTTGAGGGTAATTAAAATATAAACCGTAAGGGCAATCCAAATAAAAAGGTAATTTTGACTGTGGCAATTATTTAATATGTTTGGAGGTAATATTTTGACGATATAGACTAATATATGTATGTACATGTTTAAATTTTGGATTATTTTTTATAGCTTTAAGAATTTTCCGCTTAGCAGGGTAGACAGTGAGAAGTAGTGGTAAGACACACCGTTCTCCACGTTTCGCCCAATATTTCAAGACTCTTGTCCTCTTGACTTTTTATCACAGAGAAGAAATTAAATAACCGTTCCGTGTACAGGCAAATGTTGTGCCGCGGCATCATTAAGTCTAATATTTGGAAATAGGGGAATATTATTTCCAAATATGAAGCCATCATGGCGCAATGAAATAACATCTCTAACGCAATAGATGTAAGTTCAATCCTTATTTGAGGGTAATAATTATTCTCATTTTCCTGCTCTGGCATAATAAAACATGGCGTTGACTTTTACCAATCAACACATATATATTCCGGATAAAGCTTGAAGCCGATATTTCTAATAATAAAATAATATTAAGAATTCTAATATCCATATAGTTTATGTTCATCGATCCAAGCATCATCCGTCATCCTGACGGCCTGATAAATGGAAATTTTATCGGACAACTAACTTTGCGGATGCGGATGTGGATGTGGCGATAAGACTTGCGGAATTGAGGGTATGTCGGATAGTTCTGTGTGAGATAGCCAAATTGGACTATTCTTCTTTTAAACACATTTATGATATTAATGGAGATATTCGTAGAGGTATCTGTATTTTTGGTTTGTTTGTTTTTCTTAATACAAACTCATTCCAATTTTTAAAAAATGCCTAAATTTCAATTTAAACATCATTCACACTGTATCTCGCACATAATTTTAAGACAATCCATTCCCTTTAAGACACTTCCGTTGCCCAATTTCCACTGAATACTAGAGGCATTATATTTTGAGTGACAGTACTTAACTCCGCGGTTTGACTCGAACAGAGCGAAGAAAAGAAAATATTAAATATTACATTCCCACCAGTAAGAGTTAAGTACGATCGTTTGCCTTGTCTTTTCCCATAAAATAAAAGGAAAAGTCAAAATATTAAAAATATACAATCGTCGTGTTTACATATACCGCAAAGCAGGGCAGGGAGAGAGAACCTAGTATAAAAGAAACGTGATTGGTGAAACCCAACGTCGTGTTCGCCGTTTGTCTTGTTGCTACACTGAAAATCGAACTTACAACCGTTGCGCTTAGAGTTAAATGCTAATTCACTGCACCACGGCGGCGCATATACAAGGAAACATTAAAAATTTAAGTTGTTATTGAATATGAAAACAAAAAATGTAATATAACAATTATCTCACGTTAAATCCAATAAATCGACATTTTAAAAGCTAAATCATTCGTTAACTTTCAATCATAGTTATTAAAATACATCCTTATCCTATCCTATATCAATGCTGATTTAAATCATATACCATTCCATACAGATTTGGACATGGTATTAGTAATTCTACGTGAATATCCAAAGGAATATCAGCATTAATCATATAAATGAGGCCATTCCCTTACAAAGTGTCACAAATTATTCCCATAGTTCAAGATGCTATCTTCTGTTGAATAAGCGTCTTGCGATCTTAAGTATTAAGTCAGTTGTAAGGTACCCATTTAAAAAAATAGTTTTTATGAGAAATGTTTAATTTTAGACGAAATATTATATTGGACGTCGCTGCGAGAGAACGCGAGGGTTGTGTTTTCTGATAAATTACTTTGTTTATTTAGTTATAGTAACAGGATATAGTACGGTGTTAAGTTCCATAATTTCTCGAAAATTAGACCGAAAGTGAGGAACGTAATGTCTAACATCAGGTTCTTGTGTTTACCCTGCCATATGGAGGAAAACTACATCAAATTTCAGCATTTTTTCATGGAAATGTAAACCGGGAAAACCAACAAACAGTGTTAAGACACTTTATTTTTTGCTCTCAGCCCAATGGAACATATTGGGCTGGCTGGCTGTGCATATTCTCATCCGGACATCGCACCCACAGCCGTCGCGATTACCAATAGACGCTCAACTAATAAATATAGCTATACTTACTTTTTATTTATTGTACTTAATTTTAAATTATATATTTTTATAAAAAACTAGTGGACCCGGACGCGGCTACGCCTGCTTGAACTATAAGAATATTTTCGCGTCGGTCATACTCACACTATGCCGTCCGAAGGCTAGGTCATTTCGAATCAGTGACATCTCCTTAATTATTTATCAAACTTCATAAGGATGAATATCAAAATGTTGCGGTACCGGTCGCGTAGCGACGCGACGGTTGTTATTAACATGGCAGAATAAATTGCATGTCAAATTAGAAAGTACTTTAAAATATATTAGTTTATATGTGTAATGTAATGTTATATGGCCTATAGCACTTCTGAAGAATGCAGCTTTTATACAAAACAAAAACAATGTAAATCAGACCAGTAGATCCAGAGATCTTAGCGTTCAAACAAACAAACAAACAAACTCTTCCGCTTTATTATATTAGTATAGAGTATAGATAAACGTGCAAAAAGTTCGTAAGAGGTTATTATAAAAGAGATTTACGGCACGTTTTCAGAACAATTGAATCAATCAAAATTATTTTCAGAAATAAAGCATAATTAAAATTAATTTCTTTTCAAATAATTACAAGACAATATTTTACAAATGCATATATATTTTTTAGCTTCACGCTGGCTGGCTAAAGTAAATCTAGTGTCAATTAAAGGCATTGCGTGTAGAATGGCGGAACTTAACGCCGTATGTCCTTTTACCGTAAATAGTTAAAAAATCTAATAAGTCTATTGAATGCATCGTTATGGGTTGCTATCTCGTTTAAACAAATATTCCTAAATTTAATTTATATATTTTATCTGAAAGACTCTGTAAAATATTTGAATCTTTATAAAAACTATTTTCTTAAAAGATTCTCCCTAAAAGCACGATAAATCTATATCTACAGCGGTAATATTCCATACATTTGCCCGACAGATCAATCGGTCGATCTCGCCTACAATTTCCCAGCAGCCTTCCATTCTATAGCTCATTTCCTACAGACGTCCGCTGGAGTGAAGAATACTTTGATATTCTTTTATAAAACGTTATCAATACAAATATGTATGAATATTGTATGAACTATTGAGTTTATTTATTGAACGTAGTGTACGAGTATGTATGGTTTTGTCGATAATTGCCTAGAGACGCTAATTTATACAAGAGTGAAAGTCAATATGAAGTTAATATGAATGATTATTTATATTATTTTGTTATATTATCATTCCTGAGTGGGAATCGAACCCACAACCGTCGCGTTTACAGTTCTATGCAGTGCGCCATGATGACCTTAATTATTTTTTTCCCATAAATTATACACTTTTTATGTGCGCTTTACAATAGTTTTCTTTTGTTTATCAATTGTTATATGATAAAAATTATCTATAGTAACAACATTTCTCCGTCCTCTATGATACATCAACAGAACTCTCCTGTTTTGGTTATCTTAAATTTTTTTATTTCAGTTTCATGCTGTATTTCGTATTCATATTGCAGGTTAGGCAGAGAAAATCTAGTACTTAAGACACTCCGTTCTCAGTTCATCACATAACATCACTTATAAATCGAACCCATAACAGTCGCGTTTATAATAGGACGTTGGGGCGAACGATGACTTATAAAATATCCACAAAAATATTTAGAAGCAAATTTCCAGTATATTTTCTTTAGAAATAATTCAATAACTCGATACGGCATCATGATGTATGGCGTCCAATCACCTGAAAGCCGATCTATAGCTACAGCCGCCCTGAATAGTGCCAGCACTGCCAGCCATTATGTTATGTGTGAATCGGTGTCGAGAAAATTGAATATTCAACGCTTTTTTCACTTCTACTGGGATCTTCTTAGGTCTTATTTTTCTATTTTGTCTTCATGGGTAGATTAGAGGGAAATGATAAATGAACATTTTCGGGGCGGTCTCGTGGTGGTGGTTCTTCGCTCTAGTTTCAAAGCAAATTACCAGGAATTATAGAAAAACGTGAACGTGAAACGTGAAAAGCTCTAATCTTCATCCCTGAGTTCTACTTTGAATTACTGTACCGTTTTGTCTAAATTTCATATACTGGTATTTAAGCCGATGTAGGTACCTATAACATGAGTTCATATCACCGGATTATCCATAATAATTCTACCGTCCCGCCCCCATATGGGTACATATGTGGGTATCATTCGTAATTAAAACCCAAGCGTGAGTATTAAATGTGAAACATTCGCTTCGTTGTTTTAGATTGGATATTTATGTTTTTACATGTTTGTAGGTAATATTTATGATTTTGGGCTATTTTTATTGATATTATTGTTTTACAGTTGTTATTATTAGAGACTGATTGTGGTGATTGTGGGTTGGGTTCCTATTTGGGGGGAATAATTTTTTTTCGTTTCCCCGCTCAAAATCGGCTTCTGTTCTTCAACTCTTAACGCTAGGTTAGCTCTTAGTCAGTCAGTTAGTCTATCCTGCTATGCAAAAGTGGCAAATAAAATTAGCTTAATAAAAAATTCTTAATGATGTTAAGAAATTTCGTATCTGTATCTCATATACATACCAAGCTATATGCTGAATATAGAATAAAGCTAAACATATAAGAAATAAAGTAAAAGAGAATGGAAATGGGAAATTACTATCGACTAAATATTGCATAAAAACAAATAAGACACAATAAAAAAAGCCGTTAACCCGCCTATACGTATCCACGCGTTGAAAAAAGAAGTTATTCAGCACACACATACATAGACAAACACATAGGCACACACACACAACATACATAACCTCGTCTCATCGCACACGATATGTGTTTTGTTGTAAAATGTCGAAAAATTCACACGAAGCGCGATGAAGTCGTCATTTGAAAAGTTTCATGAAAAATTTTCTAGTACATTCTGCTGGTGTTGATTGACATTCTGTAACTAGTTAGGAATGGTCACTGTGCCGACGGAGGCTTAAGCGGAAGCGATTTAAAAAAATATTTTCTTTTATACAGGATGTCCCAGGAGTCAACGATAAAACGAAACCAGGTGATAGACCAAGTCATGACAGTTATGAGAAAAATATTAAAAAAAATCTTTGTCATGTATTTTTCATATTATATTGATTTTAAAAAATATCGGAAAAACCGGTATTATTAATATACCCAACGGTAGTGGGCTCGATTCATATTCATAGGAATGAATTATTTCCAAGTGTCAATTCATAGGAATGAATTATTTCCAAAACATCAAAAAGGTAAATTGTTTAAAGTTTTATTTAAAAAAAAATATACGGGTATTTAAACAGATTCTAAACTTTACATTCTAAAGTTTCATTCTAAATTTTGTTACAATTATATTCTAAGCTCTAGTTATCTATTATTCTAAAAAATGTGTAAACTAACATAAGCCATCCCTTATTCGTTAGGTAAGCATGATATCCGGTACAAAGCATCGCGCACGTGACAGCCGTAGCTACACCCGATACCCGCACTGTTCGCTAAACCTTTATTAGTTTCGTTTATGAAATTTTGAACTATCAGAATAATAAAAAAAATGGTTAAGTACGAGTTGAATTAATATACCGAGGGTTCCGTACCAATTTTAAAGTAAGAACTATGTATAAAACATTGACAAATTTAAGTACAATTATATTGTTTTCTTATGAAAGCAAACAGCAGGATGGAGCAGAGGGAATCGAAGCCGTCCTGGCGCAGGACGACAAAGTGTGACTGTACTGTTCGATCCCCACTCGAGGAGATATCTTTGCTCTGGTGTTAAGGAAGCTGAAGGAAGTGGTAGAACACTCAACACGCATTGCCTCCAGAATTCGACGGAAAATGGGGAAGAAGATTTGATTTGATTTTGTTAATTTTTAATCTGAAACTTTATGTATGTATTTCTGTCTGTCTAGATCTGGTTCGATTGATCGAATAATTCATACCCCCGACTGGAGATTGAACCCACAACCGTCGCTCTACAGTCACATTCTTGTGCTCCGACGTGTTTATTATAAATTAATTGGATATAAATTGGAACAATCGTGAACAAGTAGTGACTCGCAAAGATATGCACTTGATGGCGCCAATTTGGCATTTATACGTTGTAAAATAATTAAGTTTTGGCCGTACCTATATTAATTCTACGCGTAATTAAAGCGTCAATTCAACGAAATCGGTTTTGGTGGGATTCTTTTTACTATGATTTTTATTTTCAATCTCCATAAAATTTTAATTAGAAAATAAAATAAATAGATTTGTTTTTTATTTTTCAATATTTTCAATGTTCTTATTAAATACGGAGTATGTTGAAAATGCAAAAAATATGGTGATAAATATTAACACAAATGAATATCGCTTGTTCTCTTACTTAACCAGTTTGACCAATATAGTTATATGTACTGCTTAAATATACATGATGAGACTACGTGTTTAATAACGTAACTCAACGCCGCTCACTAGAGTTGAGAATCAAATATAATTTAATCCTCCGACGCTTTCCTACCACGAAACGATGGCCTATAAACTACTTTTTTTTTACCTTCACGCTGTATCCCGCAAATAGCAGAATAGGCAAAGAGAACCTGGAAACCTAATATTAAAACACTCTTCTTACTTTCCACCAAATACTGGGGGCATTGCGTTTAGAGTGGCGGAACTCAACGTCGCACTTTGCCTCGTTACCAAAATGAAAATGTTAAATATTTCATTTCTTCAAGTGGGAATCGAGCCTACAATCTGTTACATTTACAATCCTTCCGTGCTCCTGCACCATATGATGGCCTCTATAATCATATTCTATTCCTAAATAACGAAACTACATCCTAATATCATCAAGAAATTCCGAATCACGAACTAAATAAATTAAACTAGACCAGGCTACCGCATGCCATCAACTAAAATCGGAAGCCAGAACAGCTATCAGTACATAAATCCCTGTCACTGACCACCAAGCAAAGCCAAGGGTCAAACAAAAACACGAAAACTGTCCAAACCAGCAACTTGCAAATCCTAAATGTTTTGTTTCTCTTCCACTCAGCGAGTTTAACGAAATTTCTAAATGGATTTGCCTTTATATTATAGAGTATGAGCCTCTGTAAATAAAGTGAGCTCGCAAGTGTTTGTAGATTTAAAATTGCTTAGAAGTAGCTTTATAGTTTATGTGTGTGTAGTTTTAGATAAATGAAAAGTCGTAGGTTTGATTACGTTAAAATGAATAATATTTTTTTAGCTTCAAGTTTTATTAGCGTTAGTGTCCTCCACTCAACACATAATGCCTGCAGAAGTCCGTGGAAAGTGGGGACCGGAAATGTCTTAATAGGATCGGAACGTCTTAACACTAGATTCCCAAGTTCCATCTGCCAACTATGCTGCTATATGCTGGATAGAAATGGAGGCTTTCACGCTTTATCCTGCCCTGGCTTTTTTAAGTCGTTTTGCCTCCAAATGGTCAAATGGTACCAACTAGGTTAGTGTACAGCACATAATGACAACACATTATAAAGCCCTATTCGCAAAGTACCTATCTAATACAAATATAATTTCTCAATGCGAACCAGTGGTTCCTGGGATAAGCGAGAATCACCAAACAAACTCCTCAGCTTTATTATATTAATATAGAAGTACAAATATGGCACGTTCTCTCCGCTTTCCGCTATCAGCACGAATTTGAGAAGTTGACTCTTTGTGTTGGCTCGAGTGGCGAAACTCAACGCCGTCCTTTCATAGGGGGAAATGTATTAATTTCCCCTGAAATATTTTTAAGGATAAAAAAAAAGTTTTATTATAAAGAATATACTAAAACACATTAGATTCTCATGAATAATTAAATACAAGAAGCCATAATAAACTAAGATGTCACATAAGACTCCATTTTTACTATTACGAGCGGATCATCTTAATGTAACAGAGATACTTAAATAAGCTTAACAACTTGATTACGTAGTCGTCATTACCTGTATATATATATATTGACGTATATAGGTAAAAGCCGTCGTGCCAAAGGGGTGAAACATGTGACTGTAAACACGACATTTGTGGGTTCGATTTCCACTTTGGGAAAATTAAATATTTAATATATTCATTTCCTTATTCTGATAACGAAGCAAAGCCACTCAACACAAGAATTTTGGTGGAAAATAGTCAACGAAGAGTCTTACCAGTAGGTTCCCATATTACCCTACCTATAGTAAGGTATTACTATGTCCAGGGCACAGTTTTGTCCATCTGTAATAATATTCCATTAAGACTGGAGCATGCACCGTGTACGAGTAATAACAGTAAACAGTAAAACTGTGAACGACCCCTTAACACGCGCTAAGGGCTGTTATTGTGTCATGAATTTTAACGATATCCGTGATTTAGGCGTAATGCTTTGTTTTTACTGTTCACGCTTTAATCATTTTTAGGAGAATCATGTAGAGATATATGCTTCTGATGATGTAAAGAATAAAGAAGATGATGTGGAACAGCATCTGAGTGTCAACGGCATTGTAGTAGGATTGATTTCGACTTGAGAGAGTGAATTGTTTTCATATCAATCAATTCCTTCTCTACAGTATCCTGCACATGGCAGGGTAAGCAGAGGGAACCTGGCAGCTTAGTAAGTAAGTAAGTATTAAATACTTAGTGTGTCTAGAAGTGGGCAGAAAGTGCAAAACGGAGTGCCTTAACACTAAGTTCTTTCTGCCTTTCCTGCAATATACCTAAGAATAGTGAAAAGCTCCTGAAAATATATAAATAAAAGAGAGTTATAAGCTATAATGATCAGTCAAGCATGTATATATACGAGGCAATATAAGCAAACGATTTAGTAATAAATGTAGTAACAACGCAATGGCCCATTAAATTGACCAATTCTCTTAACCAGAAACTAGCGAGCCATTCAAATTAGCTGAACTAACCTTACTAACAGTATATTGCAGTTTGCATATGCCGCTTGCTGTTTTACAAATTATTAACTATAAAATCCTACTGAAATAATAATAATTTTAATATTATATACATGTGAGGATAGATATCTCTGTGAGAGTGGAACAGACAGCAAAAATTACTGAACGGATTTAGATGAAACTGTTTCAGTTGTCAGACGTTAAAATAACACATAAGCTACAATTTACGTAAAATTTTTCTATAATTTGGCTAGAATATTGGTTACTATATATTTGGCGTAGCGGCATTTGAGTTGCTAGTATTTGTTATACCTACTAATATTATAAAGTTGATTTGGTTAAACGAGCTAATCTCAGGAACCACCGATTCTTTTTGTATACATCACGTTTATTGTTCTATTCTAATCTACTATACCAGCAGTCAGACTCACTTTGAGTACTTGGAATATATTAAAAGTAGCTAGTTTTTTTAAAAGAAGGAACCTGGGAAACTAAAAATTGATCGTACTTATACATAGTTCTATAAAATATAGATAATAAAAAAAATTTTGATTTCTTAACGTCACCAATGTCACGTTATAAGGAAAAATAACAAACATTACTAGTGATGTTGCTTGTTTACTTGTCACTGTCACGTCACTGTCACTTAAACTCGAGTCGGAAGCTCCATCAGCGATTGAAGCGTTGATTGAAGCGTGACAACTTTTTTTATTTATTTATATCCCGATTTCCCAGAACGTCGGCAATTTTCAACGCAGCGCGGCGGAAACACGCCTTTTGCCTTTGCTTGTGCGCTGTGAAATGTATATATTATGTTTACAGTAATCTGGTGAGGTTTAAGACTACTGAAAATCTAATTTTTATAAGTAAGAATATGAAATACACATACATACATAAAGTTCGAATATAAGTATATTATATGGGTTTCTATAATAGGTAAAGTACGCAACGAGATTTTTAAAGCTCTGAGGGATTGTGTGTTGAATTGCAAAACTCAACGGCGTTGTGCCTTGTTACCAGAGCTAAGAAATGATATTAAATATCTTATTGCCGCCGAGTGGGAATCGAATCCACTACCGCCACATCAATAGTCACACTGATCAAATAAGAGCGCCTAATCAAACAAGCTCTTCACCTATATAAAATCAGTAAATAAAGAAAACAATACTAATTACATAACATACCGCAAACATAGCTTACCAAATAAATAAACCATAACTTCTTTCCACCGCACCGCGAAATTTTCTTAGAAATTTAAAAATAAAAGGCAATTCGCGACCGTGTTTTAGAGTTTCTTAAACATTTTCACGAGTAAATATAATTTTATAGCTTAGCTTATGAATTTATAGCGTACTGTTGACATATATGCTGCGGTGGAAAAGCATAAAACTGGAAGTGCTATCACGTTTTATATTATAAACAAGATGACAGGATGAACAGGTTATTTAAAATTAATGAATTCCCATTCCAAAATTGGGTAAAATGGTAAAATAATACTTTTTTTTTCCTTTTCACGTAAAGCTAGACAAAACCACAATAGCTTATGTCAATGAAGTTTTATTATTCGGAAAATTGAACCGAAAATCAAAAGCGAGGTAGCTTGTCGACGGCAAACTTATTTATAAGCAAACAACTATTACTTCATTTTATAAAGATTACTGTGTTTTTTGTAGTGAAATTAGATTAGAGACATTCTCAAATAATAACGCCCTTACGTTTTTCCTGTAAAAACAATGTGAAAACAGTGAAAGACACGGCAATCCCCACTTTTTTGTTCTTGATGTATTAAAATAATTTACTTTAAAATAAATGAACCAGCCAGCCGCCTTGGCGCACCGGCACCCTGACCGAATGTTAATCACGCAATTATTGGTTCGATTCCTACTTGGAGAAATAAATTATTTTCATTTTCTCACCCTGGTTATAAAACAAAACGTGACGTTTAGTGAAAAATGGACCACGAAATATCTTAATATTAAATTACCTCCGTTTCATTGAAATCCTTTCTCTCTTTCTTTAAAAAGATTTCACTTAATACTTCCATAGTCTCTACATTCCAGTGAGGGAAGTCGGAGCCGCGTATAAATAGCATTTGTATGACGCTAACGGCCCATTGCCGGTGCGTCCAACAGATTTGTCTCGCAAGGTGGCGTTGCAACTTTGGATATACGATTGTTTTATATGACGCGAACAAATGAAGGCATGAATAAACGAAAATTATGTTTTCCTTTGTTTTTTTGTTTATATTTTTCAATTCTAATTTGTTTATATTTTCTGTGAGTAAAGAGAGAGAACCTGGGAACCTAGCATTAAGACACTCCGTTCCCATTAAGCCACTTCAGTTTCCAACTTTTCGCCGAATTCTGGAAGCGTTGCGTGTTGGGACACGAAACTCAACGCCGTAAACAAGATAAACATGACATAAATAAGAACTAATATTTATGGAATTTATAACTATATGCCTATTATATTTTATTATGAATTTCAGCATTTATTAAATAGCTACAAGCTACAGACATATCAGAACTGTTGTTTTAGCTGAAAATCTAAAATTACGGAACAAACTTTGCAGACGCTAACTTTCATCCTCCTGTTTTGAAATTCATATAGCAATATTATGTCGGTATGTAAGAGTTTAATACTCAATGATGCAATGTAATGTCTTACTGTCGTATCGAAAAATTATGAATATACTTAAGTTTAATATAAGATAAAATGTTATTAAGATTTTATTTTAATTGTTAAGGCCAGTCGTTTCCGCCGATTTCTTGATGCATTGCGTGCAACCTAAAGAATTTTGTGGAAAGCAGCATATACGAAACCATGGCAGAACTCTTTCCTACGTTAGGAGAACGAAAGAATGAAATTATTAAATATTTTATTCCCCCAAGTGGAATAGAACCCACGACCGTCGCGTTTACTGTGACACACTGATCCCTGGCCCCTGGTTTACAATATTTGAGAGACATCGAGAGTTGAATGCCGAAATCTAACTCTGCAATTTGTCTTGTCAAAGTATAGTAACTAAAATAATATGAATATAGTCATCACTTCACTTAAAAAACAAACAAAAGTATATAAAAATCAATATATTTTTCCTTTAAACCAAAATAAAAAGCAATTCTCGTATAAATGTAGCAACAGTAACGTATTTCGGGCCATTAAAGGCACACTCAAAGGTGTGAGAGGACTGGGAGGCGTGCGGTACAGAGCCGGTCGGTGATACCGGCTTGTTTGACTAACGAGTCGATTAACCGTGATTTAGAACGCAATATTGTCTATACGTAGGATTTCTACTCTATTTTTTCTATTTTGGACGAAAATTAGTGAATAGAGATAGTGAGACCTCCCGGATGCCCAAGGAAGCGCTGGTTGGATGTCGTGATGCAGGACATGAGACAATGGTCTAACTACCAAGAAGTAGGAAGGCAGACCCTGGCAATTATAGCCGGGATTAATGCCAGGAGGGACACATTGATGTTCACACTAGGTTCCCTCTGCCTACCCTGTTGCGTGCGGGTACAACGTGAAAAAAAAGTTGAAAAAATCTATGCAATTCCTATATCCTGTAGAGTTACAAACATGATATCATTTCTACGACTCGACATACATATGTACGAGTATATACTGGTGTACGAACAACTGAAGTC
This sequence comes from Heliconius melpomene melpomene, assembly GCA_000313835.2. Taxonomy (NCBI): domain Eukaryota; kingdom Metazoa; phylum Arthropoda; class Insecta; order Lepidoptera; family Nymphalidae; genus Heliconius; species Heliconius melpomene. The sequence goes on from HE671545.1 coordinate 160,962, forward strand.
AGCTGACCGTACAAAGGAACGCTTATTTCCCACTTTGTTTCTGTCAAAGGCGGTAGTTAAGTATAATTTACGTTTGTTGAATGTAAAAATAGTTTGCAAAATACAGTATTAATATTTTTATAATGTCTTAGTTTCTATTTTCAAGTTGAAATAATATGAAATTAATATCGCCTTGCTTTATATTTCTTTTTAGTGCTGTAGTTTTATTTTAAATGGATGTATAAAAATATGTGGACATATCGTTGCTAATATATATATTTTTATTTTAACTCGAGATTTGTGCTCATGATTTTTAATATATTCCTTAAACGACGTAATCGCTTCCTTACTCCAACAAAATGTATACGCATTTAAACGCGACAAGTTCATTTCCCACTTGAGAAAATGTATATTTTAATATTTTCATTCACTTGCTTTAGTAACGTTCCGTTCCTCTAGAATTCGGCGAATAGTAAGGGACGGTATTGTCTTAACGGGAACGGAATGTTTTAACACTAGGTTCCCTCTGCATACCCTACCTTGTACGGGATACAGCGTAAAGCTAATTAACTGCTGTTAACAACTAACAGTCTGAAACAATCATCATCACTGCAAAAAAGACGTCTTACGTAAAATAATAATAAAACTCAAATTACCACCATTTTCTTACCCGAAAAGTAACACAGATAAAATTATTCAGTACAAATTATTATTCGTGTTGATCCCGGGATAACGAGACAACCAAAATATATTGTTCATATCTACCTAATCCCTCGTTTAATGCTGCCCCGATCCCGCGTTTCACGGGATTTGTCGAGTTACGTTTAGCTAACGATTTGAATGTTATACACCTTGAATTTAATAAACGTTTATTAGGGAAACTGAAAAGTGCACATGTGAGAAAATAATGGTGTAAATCTGAGTGCCATTTTGTTGGCAATAATGCTTAAATTTAAATTTCGAAACCTACCGCGTCGGAACTCACCGCCGTGCTTTGTCTTGATACCAGAGCGAGTAAAATGAACCTAATTTATTTCCCCGATTGAGAATTGAATCCGCAACCATCGCATTTACTGTTTGACGTGCCACTGCGTCAAGTCGGCCCCATTTGTATCATTGTTTATAGTCATAAAGGATGATTCACCGTACTTCAACAAGCTCGGGCTACAAAGTATCTTTTTAATTCACACTTACATGAAGTTATCTCTGAACTGTTACTTTTTATCGCCGCATTTGGCAACGAACTGGAGTTGTAATAATCAGAGAATATGCAATAGACAGATGTGAATAATTTCGTAGATTTAGATCTGCATTTTTTTACGTCGGTCTCCACGTCTACCTTTCCAAGAGTTTTGAACCTCTAAGCCGTATTTTTCAGACGTTTTTTTACGAATTTTACATTAATTGTTAAAACTTGATATTAAGTTTTCTCCAGCAATCTTATGTCTGGGTGATATTCGTAACTTTTTATCACTTATACAGAATTAGTGATTTTGTTGGCTTTTTAGCAGAACCTAACACTTAGAGGTTCCTCTCTCTGGAGCTTTAGCCACTGCTGACCTGGACCTGGACCCTAGTCCCACCGTCGGGAGAGTATTTTTTGATATTTTGAAATTCATCTTCCGTTTTCTTCTACACATACATACAGCTACATCTACATTAACTATTCTTGGTGCAGGTCCCGAGTTGGCTTAAGTTCAGGTCGGTTTTCAATTGCAGCGGAGCTCAGATACATTACAAGATGATAGATTTTATTAAACACCACATTATTGTTACATTACCATAATATCACAGAATTCATGCATAAGCTATTAAATACTTCAACCCCCTCGCGACTTCTCCTGCTTGTACTATATAATTATTTATTTTCTCATCCGAAGTACTATCGTGATCTAATAAAATTACTATTTTAAAGACCATATGTGCGTAGATTGATAGCTGAAGTTTCATATAAAGGACAATATTGCTACAAAATGAATGTTGGTTGAACCAATAGTTCCTGAGATTCGTGCATTCAACTAAACAAAGTCTTTTTTTTAAACATTTTTACTGTATTTCGTACAAAGCTTAAAACACTCCGTACCTATTAAGACACTTCCATTTTCTACTTTCCGCCTAATTATCGAGGCATTGTGTGTTGAGTGGCAGAACTCAACGCAGTACGCTGACCCCCCAACCGCCACGTTTACAGTGGCATCCTTGTGTCTCTGCGCCACTACGGTCTCAAACACCTCACATTAAATTATATAAATCAATAACTAACAAATAATAAATCATATATATTTTTTGGATATCTCTTAAAATTATTTCGAAAAGGAATGAAACGAAGCACTTATGTGGCTTGAGCTCTATCGCGAGCGGCGAGGCTCAGGCGAGGCATTAGAGTTGATGGGTTTCCTAGGATAAAACAATTGCTTTTAACTCCTGGAAAGTTCATTTCGAAACAAAATGAACTATCTTCTAGATGCAATTTAAGTCTAGAGCGGTTTTACTTTTAGAGAATAACACAAAGAACGTAGATAATATACATTTTGTTTATTTAAATAATGGTGCCATTGTGGCACGTCAAACGCCAGTGAACGCGATAGTTGTGGATTCAATTTCGATTCAGGGGGTGTAATTTTCTACGTGATAGAATCAGAAATGAGGACATCCGTAGGAGAACAAAAGTAACCGACATTACTTAAAGAATTGCTCAGAAGAACTGTTCATTTGAATTAACAGTCCTTTATCTATACTAATATCATAGTTGAAAAGTTTGTTTGATTCAAGCCTATAGTAGCCTATAGTATCTTGCAGTGTGTGTAACGTGAGATCTAATTTTTAAATTTAAATTTTCCAAATCCAATAAAGAGATAAAAAATCTAAAGATCCAATTTTTTATATTTAAAATAAGTTTTATTAGTTCTATGAAAAATACTTTGATTAACCGTTCCTGTCTGGAAAGTTTAAAAGATTTATCCAAGTTGTTCCCGCGTTATGGCCGTAGCGCAGTTGCATTTAATATTACTGTTATATAACTATCATGTTTTTTTACATTGGTTATTAGAAAAAGAAAATTTTATACTTTACTTACTTTATGATGTCATCTTGGTGTCAGATTGAGGTCAGAAAAGTGGAAAACGGAGTGATTGAACCCTATATTTCCTCTGCCTACCATGCAATGTGCAAGGTACAGCGTGTAGTCGATTTTTTTTATACTTATATTTTTAGTATTACTTTTACTTTTACGTATATTAATTATTTATTTGTTGTAACCTTATATTTACATAATTAGAAATGAAACCATTTCTTAGGAAATACTTTGGACTAAGGTTAAAAGTTGAATGCGAATCTATTTTAGAAACAAAGGTGTTTTTTCTTTCGTGACGTCTTTTGTTTGAGAGTTTAAATTACAAGTATTGTTTGTCCTATAATTATTTTCTTTATTAAAACGAAGCAGAGAAATGTATATTTTTATATACTAAAATTAGAACATTTTTAATCGTGTAATTGATAAGTAAAAAAATTCCGCATAAGCTAAGGCAACGAGAAGCTTAGACTTGAGTGGAGTGGCGGAACTAAACACCGTGACAGGCAAAACAGATACTTCATAACTTCATACTAAAGCAGTTTTTATATATAAAATATATACTAAAGCAGTTTTTTATATATAATTGTCTTAAAATATTTTTATTATACAAAATTTAAAGCAAAGCGAAACCACGGGCAACTATTGTCAAACGGCACAGCGGATATTGCGGTGACAGCAAACATGTACTCTACAGACATCTCCTTTATAGATTTTTTTTAATTACCTACTACAATATAAAATAGTTTAATAAATCTAAGTAGTTTTTGCAGTATTTAAGCCATCGTGGCGCAGTGGAGAAAAGCGCAAAGGCTATTGATTCGATTCCTGATTTTCCCTTCATTCCCCGTTAAGTTACTTCAGTTCCCCCTTTCCGTACTTCAGTTCCCCTTTTCAGTACTTTCCACCGAATTTTTGAGGTATTGGCGAAACTGAAAGTTGTGGCTTCGATTCCCACTTATAGAAAAGATATATTGAATGTTTTCATTGTAAGCTCTGACATGTAATACCTCCAAATTTGTACGGAAAGTGGAAAACAGAAGTGTCTTAATGGGAACCGAGTTATTACTAGGTTCCAAGGTTCCCTTTATCCTACTTTGTGCGACATCTATAGAGAAGCTAAAGAAAAAAAAAACAAATATAACCAATACTTCAAATAAATAGTAAACTCAAAGGCTTCAACATACCCAAACATCTCACATCTAAGACTTTTATATACGAGAAGGGGTGGCGAGTGTGACGCGGAATGCTATAATGCTTATCCCTATAATGGCAATAAATATGGATTTACTTCGTATTTTTCTTCGCAATTTCGTTCTGTTTGTTTCCGCGTGTCAAATGACGTTAAATTTGATATCAGAGCTTATTGGCGTTGGAAATCGATAGGTTGCTATCATGTGACCTTGGTGTAAGTTTTCAATTAATATTTTTTGAAGTTTTACTCCTATAGCAGGGTTGCCTGAGATAGAGAACCTAGTGAGAAAGCACTTTGATTTTCACTTTCTGTCCGTCTGTATTTGACTTGCCAGAGAAGGCAAACGAATATAATTCTTTCTCCCGAGTGGTGATCGAACCCACAACCATTGTCTGTCTCACTACATAGCAATGGTTTCTCGATTTTGTTTCTTAAATATTAATATATATAACGCTATTTAATAATTTCATGTTTGTATAGCTAAAAAAACCTATTGTAAATATTCCTATAGATGTAATTAATGACACATTGAATTTAACAAGATAAAAAAAGAATACAATAATAAATAGTAAATACAATATAATATGTATTTTTTTCTTTTCTTCACGACGTATCCCGCATACAGCAGGAGAGACAGAGAGATCCTACAACATAGTGTTAAGATATTCCGTTCCCCACACACCGCTCACTTTTCTAGACACGGAAGAACTGAAAAAACCGCTATATGAAAATAATTCATTTTCCCACATGGGATTGGATTCGAGTCAACAAACATCGCTTCCTAGAAAGACAATCCGTGCATGGCAACTGCCTCACAGATTTAATTAAATGGTTTTAATGAATACGTAGGAAAAAAATATATTCCCTTTTTTATTCCATTAGTTTTATATTAAAAGATTCTTAATATCGCAGTAATATAATCTCATCCTGATAGGCGTCAGCATCTGGAGCTAGCAGGTTGATGCCTCGTTTGAACGCAGATTAACCGCTTTGAACTATAATAATCGCTAGAACGTCGAAGTTTCAGCCAAAAGCATTATTATTAGAAAAGTTTAACGAGAAAAGGTGGAGATATAAAGATTTACTGGATATACCTGGAAAGCTTAATATATATTTTTGTGTTGAGAGGTGGAATTTATCACCGCGCCCTGCCACCGCCTAATTGGAATAATTAATGAGAGAATTCCCAATAGTGGAAATTGAACTCATCGTCGTGGAAATCGGAGCCTTACAGTCGGACAATGTCTCACTGCGTCACGATGCCATAGTTGTGGGTAGGTTCCCAATTTGAGGGAATGATTATGTATAAATAATATTTATTTCTCAGCGCTTGTAGACAAAACAAGCAATTGAGTTATGGGTAACGTGCCCATTTTTCGGTCAGCTCAAAACGATAATTTAACGAAAAAATAATTTAATAGTTCCGTTTCTTAAAAACTAGTGTACCGCGATAATCACGAAGCAACTTGTTACAACCGACCAAATTAACATGCCAGAAAAAACGGGACATTTACTACACCCGGTGGCATGTTTCGGGACACCGGGATATACTCGTACAAGCGAAAAACAGGACATCTAGTCACGTTAGTTATCCGGTAAGCAATTCAACAAGCACAGTTTCGAAAATTGATCAAAAAGTGGGGAACGGAGTATCGTAACTTAATGATGTACGTCACGGATCTTCATCAGTATTTATATGGTTTTTTTTTAAGTTAGCGCTGTTAACGCTAGCCTTACCGGGCTTTTTATTGACACCGGCTGGGTAGGCGACGCGAACGAAACGGCGGAAACAAGGACGTTCTCTGCGTGATTGGAATATAGGCTTTTACCGTCCGTCGATCAAGCTGGGGGACACTTGTATGGGGACACTCTTCCATTTTACAGTTTTTTTTATATATAAATATGTCTGACGAAGAGTTTCGAATAACAAAATTATTGATATATTATTAATATATTTTATAACTGTATCTAATTTTGTAAGCTGATGACAAGACAAACCGCGGCGTTGAGTTACGCCACTCAACATTTATTGAATATTGGGTGAAAAGTGGAAATCACAGTTTCTTGAACTCCCCTCTACTTTCAATGCTACCTACATGCGCAACAAAATATTTCTAGTAACTTTAACTCTACGTCATAATTCCGTTCATCTTTAATCCCTTCATTAAGTGGGATGAAATAATGGCTCGTAGCTTGTTCTTCGATACTTATTGCTGTTCATTTAATAAAAAGCTGTATAAAGAAAAAGGTTTCTTAAAAAAAAGGTTCTTTTTTCCAGTGATATATTATATCCCTAATGCTTATTATCTAGAAAGTACGGATTATGGCCATCTTAGCTTAGTGGGGCCGTTGGTAGCTGTTGTGGATTCGAACCCTATTCAAAGGAATAATTAAGCTATTGGTATTATGTAACAAAAACAAACTTTAAAACCAAATCTCGTGGAAACAAATTGAAAAAAAAATGAGCTGATCCATCAAAACACGAGACGCCTAAACCATAATTAAAGTATTTTAACGATTTATACTGAATAATTCTAACGCGGACGGACCCTCATCTGCATATAAATTATGGATTTAAATAAAATTCCGAGTTGAATGGAGGATAAAAAGAGAGAAACTCAAGTGCGTACACTGCTGTAAGCGTTTCTTTTATTTTAAATACAATATTTTTTTACACTATGCCTTACTAAATATTTACTTGTAGTTGCTAATTCATACCCATAAATGGTCAAATTTGATAATTTCATATACCTACTTACTAGGATTTCTTCTAACACAAACATTTGCTGGTAAAAATCACAATAAAATTAATTAAATTCTTTTATAAATTTAAGGAAATTAAAATATGAACTAATTAAGGTAAAATCTCGAGTCGAGACCAAAAATATTATATATTTTTCAAGACCTCTGCAGCACTGTACACTTCCTCGTTCGTTTCCAAATCCCTTTAATAGCGAATTATTTTTAGTACGCGGATGTATTTAATTTTTTTCCCGGTAAAATAAAAATTTGGAGTAATAAACAGTATGTACACTGTTGCTGAAAACTGCTGTATTTTTGTATAAGGAAAATTAAAATTAGGCTACTTATTGGTTATTTTAATAAATCGTTTTTGTATCTGTACATAGCAAGGTAGGCAGAGTGAACCTGCATGTGTACCTGTACTTACACTTCCGTTTTTCACTTCCCGTCGAATTCTAGAGGCATTGCGTGTTGAGTGGCGAAACTCACCACCTTGATTTGCCTCGTTACCAGAGCTAGGAAATGACCTGTCGCCATTAAAGTCACACACACTTGTACTCCTGCGCCTGGACTGGCCTCAAACACACATTGTACTTGATAAGTAGATACATACAATAAATAATTAAAAGAAATAACAATTTCCATACAAAAGTAAATGTTGAATTAAGTTTACGCTACAGTCTGTAATAAATCACTATCAGGACCAGTAATTTCACCAAAACTATAAATAAAGTCGAGTGGCGTCCCAATTTTATCACTAGAACCTCTTCGTTAAAATATTACCGTGTTGCCCTTACCCTAAATATATTCGTTTCAGGACAAACATTTAACCACACGGTTTTGGGTTCCATCCCCACTCGAGGAAGTCAAATATTTATGTACGTTTATATTCCCATTTCTTCGCTCTGGTGTCGAGGCAAAGCGCGGCGTTGAGTTCTGCCACTCAACACGCAATGCCTTCAGAATTCGGCAGAAACTGGGGAACGGAGTGTCTTAACACTAGGTTCCCTCTGCCTACCCTACTGTGTGCGGGATACAGCGTGAAGCTAATTTTATTTGATTTATAGTTTTATTTTAAGTAAGAACTGAAATAGTTTCGGTCTATTCCCTGTTACCAGAGCGAAATGAAAATATTAAATATTTTCTTTCCTCGAGTGAGAATCGAATCTAAAACCTATCGCGTTTACCGTTGCTCGCTTGTTCCTTTGCGCATAGACTAGCACCCAACAGATAGAATGTAAAAAAAAAACTTTCATAATTAATTAACAAACACACAAACAACGTGTACGTAATTTATTTAATGCAGCGTGACGTTGAAAAATTCAAGTTCTTCAACTTTTGGAAACTCCTCCTCGCCAAAGTTGATGGTTATATTAACTTTTTAATTTATAAACGGTGTGCGTAAAAGTTTAAGGTAGTTCGCGTTTTGACGTAGAGATTGATAGAATTATTTATTTTTTTATGTTTTCTAACTTTTTTTTAAAGTAGTATTTTCTATTAACGTAATTAAAATTCATACAGCAAAATAAAAGCTGGCCTGCTGCTAGGGCCTATTAAGGATCTTCTTAAAGATGTGCTCATCCAGGCTGCATGACATGATTAGAATAGAAACTAGTGTTGATACACATTTCGTCTTTAAAGGTAATCCTCACTAAAATTTTAAGAAGAAGAGTTTGTTTAACTATACTCGCTAATGTCGGGAAGTATTGTTTTAATACTGAAAAAGATTTTTGTGTTCAGATACTGTGACAATGTAGGCTATTGCATCACTTACATGTGGCATGTGTCATATACAAACAATTTATAATTATTTCTACTTGACCACAGATGCTAGGAAGCTAGTGTTAGGACACTCCGTTCCTCAATTTTCCGCCGAAATTGGGAGGCAGCACGTATTGAGTGGCAGAACTTAACGCCGCGCGTTGCTTCTACCCAAGAGCCTTCAGTTAAAAGCAATTTATTGAGATAACTAATGCATACCGACATTTCAGATACTTATATTTCAAATTATGATAAGCTAAAACAGATTTGCAGACAACGCAAATAGTTGAAGAGGATAACTACCTTCAGGTGTGTTTGCTTACTACTTTATTCATTAAGAGAGTTTTAGATTCAGTTTCAATTTATATATCGGAATCTATATTAGTTCAATTAAAACTATTGAATCATTACTCTAGCGGGTTACTTATATAAATATGACTTAAAAAGTTTCTTAGTTCTGTTTGTAGTTAATTAGACATAGAGTTATTAAAACAATAATTGATCTTTTTGATTTAACGAGTAAGCTAGTAGTTAGCGAAATCGATATATTTAGAATTACGTATAAAAATTCTACTACTCATTCTTCTTTTCCTATGATACTTTACAGGCAAAATAAAGAAGACATTTAGTTGACCACGCGTTGTTCAATTTTCGAGATATTTTGTTTTTTCAAGTTTTTGACTAGTTTTCAAATGCGAAAAATGCGTTAAGATAAAAAAAATAATTTAAATACGAACTGCTACTTCAAAAATAATATAAAGCATCGTCTCTACGCTCGATTGATTCAAATGATCATTTACAAATCAAGCAAATTGTATAACATAACAGAACGGAACAGAACCAGTTCAGAACTAACGCAGCGTAATAGCGCAGGCCATCCTGACCGCCTGCAATATGCAATATGAATATTTGAACAAGCGCACAATGCCGTTTCCCATGCAAATGGGGTCTGAGGGCGTCCACATACACAAATAGAGAAACGATTTACATAGAAACTATGACGTAATCACAAATATTGTACGGAACTCTGTCTGGAGACTATGGGTATATCTAGGGTCTAGACTGATGTATAAAATCCTTTCCGTATTCCGTACAGAATGATAAGTAGAAGCAGGAATAACAGGAGTGCAGGATCAACTCGTTAAGTGCGAGTCGGATACGCACTACAAGTAGACAAAATAAATATAAAGTGTGCATTCATTTTAAATGAAAGGAACTAAAAATTGAAGTTTGTAATGTTTTTTTTTTCTAAATTTTCACTTTACGGATTTTGTTTAAAATGTGTAAGTGCTCACTTCGTGCTAAATTTCTTCAAATAATATAATATTATATTAGTTCTGTAGATCCACGGGAAGTACTCAAGGTATAGATTTTGATTACGCGGTGAATTTCACACTAAATGCAACAAAATCGTTGTATAAATGCTAGTATCGACGAGGCTTGATTTTTTCTATACTCCAAGGGACAGACCGTAGATGTAAATATCTGATATTAATTTCAGCTTGACACTTCCTTACTTATCAGTACGTACCTAAAATCGGTAATTCAGTTACAATTTAGTGCGGTTGAAACAGATTTTATTATGCCTATAAAGCTATTTGCGATCGTAAATATAGCAAGGCTATTACGACGGGATTGAGATAGCACTATAGTTTACACTTAGAAATAAGCCACGAGCTTTGAACGAATAAGTTTGAGAGGATCCGTAAATTATAATACCTCTAGGATGTACTCAAATGTACAGTCCAAGTAAAATATTGGTTTCTATGTAATTTTCTTCTCTTTTTAGATGATTTTAAATGTTTTTAAGATAGATATAGATACTATTTGTTACATAATTTACTACTTACATTGAAGTTAGAAATTGAAAAAATTACAATAGCAGTTTAGCGGTTATAATAAATAACTTCTAAGAAATACTCTTTAACCCTAGTCTCTAGGACCCTAGTCCATGACCATATTTAAATTCTTGATCAAAATTACGCCAAATAAAAAAGGGGCACGTCAATTTTTAAGTGGAAGAAGGTAATGACATAGTGAAAGCTTCTTTCTGCCCGATGCTAGTAACAGTTGTCAATTGATAAAAACTTAACTTCACGGTTTATCCCTATCGGGGTAGTCAGAGAGAGCGAAGAGCCAAGCGCTACGCTCTCTACATGTCTCTTTCACCTCGTCCACTGTCATCAAACTCTTCACACATGCCCTCCGGGAGGTCCTCACGCTTTTTATGTGACTTTCCTCCAGTATCTGTGATACTGTATTTTCGAAGGTCAACCGAGGTCTCCCCCTTCCTCTCTTACCACTCACTTTTCCATCATGAATCTTGCAATAATAAAAATTAATTGATGTAATATATAAAATCAAATAAACGTTGACCCAATGAATAATATACATTTGATTGTATTTAATAATATTATAATTAATTGTAATTGTTTTTTTGTTTTGTGTTTTTTAGCTTCACGCTTTTTCCTAGACAAAGACTACGGAGCGTCAAATGCTACGGAGACTACAGAAGTTCAAAAACCTTACACTTTGCAAGGAAAATGCTTATTTAAATTGAAAAAAATATCTATGAGGACATCGGATGAACAACGCCAATCAGCATACTATGTCACGAAAATTCAGCAAAAAGTGAAAAAAAGATTTTACTTAAGATATTAAATAATTCGACATTAAAAATTAAAAGATTGGATTTTGATTATAAAGTAAACATTGAAATGAACGCTATTCCGCTCTAACATATTTCAATAACTTTAATTTAAAATATTATTAATTAATTATTATATAGCGATGATATCACAAATGGGAAACAAATCGGAATTTGTGGTCGGCTTAGATCATAAATATTTGTACGACCATCTGATAGCGCTCGGATTCTATCAGAATTCGATACGAATTCGGGCTTTCAATGAATTCAGCTTATAGATTCCACCGATTAATCGACATATCCATTATAGTTATTATAAAATTATCATACATTTCAGTTTAATTTGACAAATCTGTGAGTATTATTAATATTCTAAATTAGTTGCGGAATTATTTACATATATATCGTTGTTTTACTAATAATAGTTAAGTTTATAAGTACTTACTAACTACTATTAATCCTATTAACTAATTAGTAATTTGTTTTAAAAATAAATAGTCCGTACTCGTAGACCACGTCACATAATTAGCGATATTTAAAGCAAAATTTAACTTTTCTTGTCAATTAACTCCTTCTTTTATGAATAATATTCTATATTATATAAAAAATAAAGAATTGTTGTTTCTGTAAATCCTATATTTTAGAGAAGGGGGCAAATGTAAATGAGGGGAATGTTACAGGATAAGGGTGGATCTGTAGAGGTCGAACGAGTCTCGTGTCAGCGGAACGCCCCACAGAAACCAGTAATAGATTAGGCCTGGAAAATATTGAGACGGGCTTTGTTCGATAGATTAGACAAAGTGCTTGTCTTTTTGATTGATGACTTTTATGAAAGCTGAAAATAGAATTTGACAGTCTCTTGATACTTTATAAGAAAGTAAGTACCAAATGAGACCAGCGTACCCATTCGTAGGTTGTTTTTAAGAGTTCTTACCCAAAGTGTACTAAAACTTCGATGTGTGACATAAATAAATACGGCGGTTCTGAGTTTCGAATCCCGGAATGATTTTCATTTTCTTACTTAAATATTCTTACTCTGGCTCTTCAAAGCGCAATTTTAAGTTCTGCCACTCACCGCAATGTCTCAAATCAAAAGACGGTGGATTTTATTCCCACTCAGGCTAATAAATATATTTAATTTATATGTATCATCATAGAGACAGACGAAGTGCGGCATTAAGTGGCTGAACTCAACGCCGCGCCAACCTCGTAACCAGAATAATTCAAGAGAGAGAAAAACAATAAATATTTTACTCCTCTGATTGGGAATCGAACCTGTAACCGTTAATTTACAGTAGCACCCTCGTGCTCCTTCGTCACAACGGACTCAAATACATACATAAATTGATAACACCAGCCACCCCATAATTACTCCTATTAAAACCATCATAAAATCATACGGGAGACACGTTCAATTCATTACCATGATGGTAACGTCACCCTGAGGATATTAAAGGAGTTTTCGTCGAGATATCGTATTACTCCCACATGTACATACATACATATGTGTGTATTAAGATGGCCACATCTGTTAGACGGCTCGCAGTTCGATTTAATGCGTCCTTTGGTACTGAAAAGATGGTGGTACACGAATTGTTATAATAATTTTATGTTTTTAGTTTTTCGTTGTATCCTGCATATACCAGGGTTGGGGGTAACGTGGTGTCATGACACTCCGTTCGCCACTTTGGGCCCAATTTAACAATTTATGGCGGAATGAGGAATATAAAACTATTATTTTTTCCCCTAGTGGGAACTGCAGTTACAACTATCAGGTTTTGAGTCAAACGCCTTGCGACTGCGCCTAGGCGACTTCAATATTAATATAAGTAAATTATAATGCTTAAAATATATTTATATATATATTTTTTTTAGCTAAAAATATATTTTATAATTTTATTTATTAAGTAATCTAGAAAATTTACTATTTTTTATATTTGTACCTAAAAATACAAGCTATTCAGTAAATAATAGCTGATAAGATTATTTTATATATTATACATTTTCGTTTGTTCGTCTGTAAAACACCTTATCTCATAGTAGCGTCTATGAAAATACGTAGACTGCTCTCAGAGGTCTACATTAATTTTTATAATAATAAGAGGACGATACGCGCGAATTTTTGATGGCATATCATTTGTATGGACGAGCTTTTGGAAGTTGATTTAGAACTTTAATGCTTTGGATAACTGTATTGCTAACGATGTACTGAGAGAACATTCTTTTTTAGTGTGGATCAGATAATTATGTAATCCACCTTTCACCAGAATAAATAAAATTGGAAATATTTATTTAATATATTTAATTTATAATAATAAGCGGTCGTAGAGCGACAGCTCAGTGTCGGGCTGTAAACACTTATATTGTAGCTCAGTTCACATCTTGGGAAAATAATTATTATTTTCATTTCGACACGTTCGAAAAATTGGGCATAAAGTAGAGTAGAGAGAGCGGAGTGTCTATATATGGATATTAGATATCTTGGCGCTAAGCCCGGATAATTCAACCTTTACGTCCATTGCATGCAGTGGCATTGTGGTAGAAATGATATAAATATTTTTTAAGCGGTATTCCTTATCTTTTCCAATTTAAAATGACTTTAATTTTTCCCTCGTTTCATAAGATATATTTCGGTGTTAAATTCCGTCACTCAACATGCATCACCTCCTGACAGACAATGAAGAACGCAGTAGCATATAATTTACATTCTATGAAGCCTAAAACAAATTAAATTAAAGGAAAAACACTACTTTCAATTTTTATATTATCAAAGCCAAGTACACATCAAATGTTTGAAAATAACTAATCTAATATGTTTATATTTTTATTAGACATGCGAACGATCGTATGGTCTATACTCCAGTCTACACAATACACTCCTCCCTGCATTTGAGGTTCTGGCTCTCCATGTAGCGTGCACTCATATCGCCTCGAGTCCTCTCTCATTATCTGTACCCGCCAAAGCGTGAATGTTGGGAGAGGGCTGCTTGCAATCATTTCACTATTTTGTTTATAAAAATTATATTAAATTGTATTTCAACTCGAAGAAATTCAAATTCAAATTCAAAATATTATTTATTTAAATAGACTCTTATAAGCTTGTTTATTTTATTTATTTGAATCGTCGAATGAACATATGAACAAAAAGCTACCACCGGTTCGGAAGGCAGTTCTGCTGAGAAGAGCCGGCAAGAAACTCAACAGTTGCTCTTTTCAAGTCAATGGTACAATCTACTACATTAGCTGGCAGCTATCCTGCATTACATTCAATAGACATTAATTCCATACATGCTTATCATCTAAATATTCTTGTACAGTGTAATAAGCTTTACTTGTTAGAGTTTTTTATACAAATACTTTAAATTTTGATGAAATTAAATATTTAATATTTTCTATTCCTCACTCTTGTAACGAGGCGAAGCGCGGCGTTGAATTCCGCCTCACGTTGTCGCGTTGTATATATTATGTAAATTAAAATTACCTTGACAATTTATCTGCACACTATAATAAAAATTGTCAAAAAACGTATTAAATTTTCATTCCCTGTCTCAAGTTTCTCAGAACATATTCTATACAAAGCTTTGTCAGTATATTTGTATCAATCCTGAAGCCCTTGGATAGATATGGACTTAATTAAATTTGTGAATTATATTATTATAGATATTTGATTTATTTATTTATTTTTAAATCGAATTACGATTTCGGCGTAATGAAGCACTCGAAGTTTCCAATTTCAGAGACATTGAGTATTGAATGTCCGAAATTAAAAACACACTTTGAATAAGTTGACAAGGCAAATGTAAATAAATTATGTTACATACAAACCGGAACCTGGTGTGGCGCAGGGCCACAAACGTATGATCGTACGCGACAGATTGTGGGTTCGATTTTCACACGAGGAAATGAAATATTCAATATTTTCACTTCCTGAGTTTAGTAACGAGGCAAAGCTCGGAGTTCCTCCACTCAACACGCAATGCGTCCATTCGGCGGAAAATGGAAACCAAAGTGTCTTAACATTAAATTCCCAGGTTCCCTGTGCCTACTCTACTTTGTGCAGTATATACTGTGATGCTATATATACCTATAGACGGAGAGATAGTGAATAAGCAAAACAATTGGACTTAGAAAGTTGAAACTTGGCACATACATCGGTTTAGGAGTGTAAGGAACTTCAGGATCTCATATTAACAAAAAACCTATTTAATATTATCAGGAAGCAAAGCCTTAACAACATTCAGCTAAATAAACAAACAAACTAATCTTACATAACAAATAGGCAGCCTACCTCCGCCATCTGTCTCCGCTCGCAGTCGTCGGACTTGTTTATGCCACATCGATAAATAACCGAACACGGCATACATAAAAACGTCCGCGTGACGCGATCTCGGGACTACCCCAGTGATAAATTACTTTGGTATCTTGGATTCGTGTTTTTTACTATCGTTTAGCCCTTATTGTGAACAGCTTGAGGGAAAATTGAATAGGAAATAATTATAAAACAATATAAATACTTCATTTTATATCTATTTCTTGTATTTTCGAAAGAAAATCGTCTCCACAATTTGGATTATTTATAAGTAATGAATACATACGCGTCACGATGATATCGGTTATGAGTTCGATTCCCGCCCTTGACAATGAATTATTTTCAATTCATGCGAAATGCATTTGACATGCGAATCCAGCGAGCCTTCTTACACAAGGCTCCCTCTGCGTATACCATTATATACGGGATACAGATAGCATGAAGCTTCAAAATATTACATGTATAATCATCTATTACCACTGAGGTGTTTTCCGGAACAGTCGTCAAATTTTACTTTTATACGACATTTGACATCTCTATGTATACGCAAACGTGTATAATATATATTCGAATGGGAATTGAACCCACAACCATTGCGTTTTGCGTCATTCCCAACACGAACTACAAAACTAAAAATATATTTAAATTTAATAACATTTTAAAATACATCACGTTTAATCCAACAAAGGCCATATCATTCCGTATTCATGAAAACAAATTTTATTTGTACGCTCCGAGATACGAACGCGAATAAACTCCGCGTACATTGCGGGTAAGTGTATTACTCACGCCTTCATTGAGACGGAGACGGTCGGGCTTGTGCTGTGTTACTTGTTTTAAACTGTATTTACATGGCGGCGTCACGCTTCAGCCGCCCGAATGTAGATTGTTTGTGTTTTACCCCTGAATTAAACAGAGAAATATTGTTTTTTAACACTTGTAAAGCGTTATTACAACACTTTTTTTTCATTTTCACGCTTTATCTCTAAAGAAATATTGTTTTTCTAAAATTTGTAAAGCGGTTATCTATCCAAAACTACAAAGCTTCACTTTATACTTAGCGAATGGGCGATGTGAGAAAAACGGAGAAAAAAGAAGAGACTAAGTTCCTACCCTGCGATGTGGGAAAAAGCGTGAAACTGTAAACAAGTGAAATAGTAACACGCCGTTTCCCGCTTTCACTTATCCCGGAAAATTAGAACTATTTATTTATTAAGTATTAAACATAAAACGAGCACAAAAAGGTTTTAAGTGAAGCGCGAAGTGTCGCGCTATCGCGTGACAGGTGAAGTATTCACCTTTATACAGTGCTATTTGAAAAGGAACAGGAACTTGAAACTTGGAAAGGAACTCGAGAGTATATATAAACATTTTGACACCATCCCAGGCTTTCCGTTGCTGTTCGACGTTGAGTCGACGGCACACAAATTCACAAGTTTCACTTACGAACTTGATGTTTCTAAGATTTAGTTGCGTTTGCATTATAACATGAGAGAATGACAGAAATTAGAAATGTATTCATCAAACTAATAATAAAGGAAAAGAAACTTTACTTCGCCTAACATTTTACAGTCCACGCCAACAAATTACGATTAAAAAAATACAACGTAACAATAACAAAATCAATACTATTTAATCAAATAACGGTTATTTTATCGAATTAGGTTTATCTACGAATTAGTTATATATTCGTCAAACCTAAATAAACTTAGTTAGCGAGCGTCCGACTCAACCACGCATGTAAGCAAATTCGATGCTATCTGGTCAAAGCACCCACCGTATAATCGAATAGACATCGTGAAATTTTGAAATGGCCATATAGTACTACGATCGCGATGTGGGTACTCGTGTATGACGGTATTAGATAAACTTTATTTATTGCAAGTTCTTTTTCAGGTTATCCCACGCGTGGGAATAGAACCTGCTACGTGTCGCTTTTACAGTCGCCGTATTGTGCCCCTTCGCCACGACTAGCCTCAATTAATATGAATTTCTCTTTATATTTGCTAGTTTAATTTTATTTGGTCAGCAATTCGTTGAATTCTGTGAAGCTGAGAAATACACTTTGCACACGTTGCTTAGATAAGGAAGACAGTAAATTTGCTTTAAATATTAATATTGCTTGGAGTAAGATTTGAAGCCAGAACCAAAGTCATCATAACATATATATGATGTACCTACTTTGGTGGCAGCTCTATGATTTCTTATATAGAAAGATATGCAGAAAGAACGTAGCGTTAAAACACTTCTTCTTGTGCTTTTCCCAGTGGGTATCGAACCAACAACCACTACGTTTGTAATCAGACGCTGCACACTACGTTAAGATTTTACAATTTTGATTTTGATTGATTTTTGTAACTATTCTGTTTCTCATTTGGCGAAACAATGACAGATTTGCACCTTTTCAAATATTTCAGGAGATATCATGAAAATTTGTAAAAACTTTTTATTTATAAAAAGAAGTACAATGAGAAGTACAATTACGTTGTATTTTTGCACCAAAAGAGCGATATATGATGTAGAATGTGGAAACACGCCACCATATAATATATTATCTCGTCCTCGAACTTGCGGCTCCGACACAATAAAACTTTGTCCACTTTCTTGAAATCTCATCTATAGTTTTTTAAGATTACATTTCTTTAGTGACAAAGTACTTAGTGGAAGAAGGCACTGGAGTAAACACATTGTTTATGTTTGACTGGCCTCGTGGCCTAGTTATGAATGCTTCTGCTTGCTGATCGATGGACACGAGTTCGATTTCCACGCTAAGCATACATGTGTATAATGAGCAAAAGAGAAGAACTAATGTTGTATTTCTGTAATTAGGTGTGACACGGTCAACAAGTCGTGGCCGCGATTATTGCAAAAAAAATGATTAGGCTCGCAAAGGCTTTAACAGGATTATCGTTTCAAAACTGCATTGGCTTCTAATTAAACGTTTTTACTATTATTGTATTACTTTTAATTCAAAAATAGCCAAGGTGCCAGAGAAACGAAATAAAAATATTAGTAAATAATAATTAATTCCCCTGAATCATGATTGAACCCACAACCGTCGCATTATAGTTACATATTGTGCCGCTGCGCCACAACTGTCTAAAAGTAAAATTTCCTTATTTTGTTAGTTGTCCTTAATAAATAAATTAAATTAAATAAAACTGAGTATAATTTCCTTGTTCATTCAGAAATAATGTTTTTCAAAATTCAAAATAATATTAAATATTCCAAAATTGTAGGTCATTTTCTATTTGACATTATAAACAAGGTGCTAATTGAAAGTGTTTGTTGGTGGCCAACTAAATAATAACTTAATTAATTATCTGTAATGGGTGCGTAGACTAAATATAGTTCATGTACTTGACTTGACAGTTGACACAATTAATCTGAAGGAACATAAGTTGTCAAATTTATTCGCCGAAGGGGAATATTTAATAACAAAGTCTTTTACATCAGACCATTAAATAAAATAAAAAAAAGTATTTAACTAATAAATGATAACTGAAATGAATACACGTTGGAGTGAAGCGGTCACACTTGAGTTTGTTAAAATTTATTTAAAACATGAATGCCTCTGGAATCCCGGCCATCCAGGATACAAGTTAAAATACCAAAGGGATAAAGCCTACGAAGAAATAAGTATAAAGTTTAAAGATTCTACGTCAAAATGTCTCTCAGTAACTGAAGTTAAAGTGAAAATAAAAAATTTGAGAACAACATACTTCCAACAATTAAACAGAATATTACAGAGATCTAATCCTGATTCAATATATGAACCATCATTGTTTTGGTTTAACGAAATGGATCGCTGTCTAAAATACATTCCAACTAATAAGCATGCATCTTTAGTCCAAGTTAGTATTCAGTGAGAATTTTAAGTATTATCTACATCATTTAATGTAAGAGAAATTAAGAGTTAGTATAAGTATATTCACAGTATGACAAGCAACACAGTCTACTAATTAATGATTTCTTTTTATTTTTTTAGATTTTATAGTTATAGTAGATTTTCCTAAGTAGTATATTTGTGCCAACTTACCATTACATTTTTAACTTTTAAAAAACAATGGTACTCTTTTTCATTTTTACTTTTAAAATATTAAACAAAAAAAAAGTTCTAACTGAATTGTAACAATTATACTTATTTTTCTAGGTTCCAGATATTTCTGAAGTCAGTCAAATATGGGTCAGTCAGGAACCAGACAATGATACAGACAATCCAAACCCCGACCCTCTCATATCAAATTCTGATGATGACTATGATTCAGCGAAAACCGAGGACTCAATTCCAATTAAAGTTCATAATAAATCCATTGAAAATAAGAAAAATAAAAAGAAAAACTTAAAGCACAGATCCAGTCAAGAATATTTAAAAGATAAAATTGAATTTAATAAAGATGATGAATTTGATATATACGGCAAATATATAGCATCTCAATTGAGGAAAATGGACCTACAAAAGGCAATAAGGCTTCAATTAGAAATTCAAAATATTTTAAGTGAAGCTAGGATCGCAGATATTGTCAGTGATTAAGAAAAGTTGTCACCTCATTCTTTTGTATTATTTATAGTGAATTATGTCCATTAGAAACATGAGACCGATGTGGCCAACAGACACAAGCATGCGACTGTATATGCCACAGTTGTAGGTAATTTCCTTGCTTTGGGAACTAGGGAACTCCCAGCATTGAGTTCATTTGCAGCGGGCAAATGACAACCAGTGAGAGAGAACTGACACCTATTAACCACAGATAAACCTATGTAATGTTGTTATATGTTTATTGTGTATTCATTATTTTATTAAATAGTAGAAGTCAAAGAAATAAGTTTTTCATTTTTGTTTCCAAATGAAAAAGTTATTTAAAAAACGAAAATTGTCACAAATATTCCTTGTTGGGCATGTATCATTGACGATAATGAACAAGGATAGGAGAATGATATATGCGAAACCAGAGTTTGATGCTTTACCCTGCTAGGCATAAAGCCGCCCTTAAGTTAGCCATAGATGGATAGGATGGCAGATTTCTGCCGCCGGAAGAGGCAACAGAGATAACAGCTGTTATTGGAAATCTGGAACTCGTGTGCAGTATTGCTATTGGTTGACAGATATCACTTATTGCAATAACGTAGAATGTCTTCCCAAATATTTTTGAAAGACATAGACGATATATGTGTTTTTATCTTGTTTTTAAAAAAACATTAACCGCCTCCGAGTTCTACTCATACTACTCTTTCCTTACTCATAATCGACCCAAATATATAATTTGAACTCGAAAGTGAGTTTACGTGATAGTCTGTTTGGGTTTGAGTAGCTTATAATGAACTACGTGAGGATGAGGCCGTCGTGCCGCAATAGCACAAGCGTGTGACTATAAACGTAACGGTTATGGGATCGATTCTCTTTCGGAAGAATGAAGTATTTATTAATATTTCTATTTCTTAGCTCTGGTAACAAGGCAAAACTAGGCTTTGAGTTTCCCCCTTCAACATGCCTCGAAACTTACACGGAGAGTGGAGAAGTAGTGTTTTAAAACTATAAATATATATACTATAGGTTCCCTCTGCCTACTCTGCTATTTGCGGGATACAGCGTTAAGTAGTAAAAAAATATACATCTTAACACATTATCGTACGTCTAACAGTACTGTCCATGGCATTTATTTTATGCCGTACCAAAACAAATTTCAAATTATAAAATCACTAATTTTCAAATTTCTGCTGACCATGGACTGACTTACTGAGGTCCTCTAGCTCTACTCATAGACAACCGTTGACCTGTCGATGGTCGCGTTATACTCTGTATAGTTACAGGTTATCTGTGGTTATTTGTTAACAGATGTCATTTATTCTCCCACTGCTGAAAGAAAACAATTGCTTTTGTTTGTATTAGACATAATTCAATATAAATAAAAAATAAAACAAAATTATGAGGTGGAGTGAAAAGGAGACACACCAATTCGTGAAACTATATCTAAGTCAAGAATCTTTATGGTATACAGAACACGAAAATTACAAAGTAAATGAAAAGCGTTTACAAGCTTACAATGAAATTATTGCCAAATTCTATTCTATCACTGGTATTACTTTATCCTTAAGTCAATTAAAGGCAAAAATTAAAAACTTAAGGTCTACGTACACGCAAGAGTTGACTAAAATAACAAAAAGGTCGAGTAATGGTTACGAATACACTCCATCAGTTAAGTGGTTTCAATATTGGCATAAACGGTTTCAACGCATTCCAATTCCAAATAAAATTTCAGACTCAATGTATGAGGTAAATACCTAAAATACTTTACTAACAATGGTTTAATATTAATATTTTACAAACATTTGTTAATTTTCTATCATTTCTGTTTCAGGAATCAGAAAAAGACAGTTCAAAAACGTGGAATAACGAACAATCCAATAATTATAATGAACAAACAAATCTAGAAACATTAATATCTGAAACTGATGGTGATTATATTCTTTTATTAAAAAACGAACCAGAAGAACCACTGTTTCCAAAGACTGATACAAATCCATATGAAATAAAAAGAAAGAAACTAAAACATAAAAGTTCCAGTACTGCTTCAGAAGCCTCTGTTCAAGGCAGCCAAGATTCTAATTTAGATTTATGTAATGAAGATGAATTTGATATATATGGTAAATACATTGCATCTCAACTCCGAACAATGAATTTGAAAACATCATTGAAAATGAAATTGCAAATACAAAAATTAGTTAGCGAAGCCAGGCTATCTGATCTTTCCAATGATTAAAATAAAAGAAATCAATAAAATAAATAAGTATTGGAATATTTTGAAATACATATCGCACCTTGGCTCAAATAGTGTGACAATATGAAAAATTTGAAAATCTCATTTATTGTACTATTTGTTTCAGAAAACATGAAAGTTGTATCTTAAGTAGTATCATAATTATAGTTTCATTGTTTGAATCTAGATGGCATTAGTGTCATTATACTGTTAAATGAAAAGATTGCGTTACCTGCTTGCGGGACACAGCCGTCTGTCTAAATATTGTATAAAGTGTTGTTTATCAATGAATGTTGGTACATATAGAATAAATCTGATCTGTATAGTTACAACATTATATCTGATGACTATATATATCTCACAATTACTGTTTATATTCTGATAAAAGGCACTATTTCCATATATGACAGTATAAGTGATTAAGGCAAGTTGGAAACCATTCTTTCGACTGTCACAACTCATTTTCTTAATTATATATTTATAGTCTATCTACTATAACATTTGGAAGAGCCTCAAAAATCATTTTAACTTTGTAAAAGTCTTACTGTACTAATTTTATTGCTTTTTGAGTTATGTCTCAAAGAGCTAAAATTAAGGTTAGGATAAATTTCAAACATCTTTTTCTCGATATTGAATGGTTTTTTGACTTATGACACTATTTGAGACTAAGTGCGATATATGATTTAAAAAGGCCACTTTTGCTTAGCATTCATCACTCAAATACAAGGGTTAAATTCTACTCAGGAGGTATGAATTATGTTGATTTTCATTCTTTGTAAAATAATGATATTGTTTCTGAAAGAAATTTCATATTAAATAAAATACCTAATAGGTACTACACCTATTTATAAATATTCTGGGATACTTATGGTATAAAAATATGGATTTTCAATATTATTTATTTGCAGTGCAGGGTTAATTTTAAAATAATTATAATTTTATTCAAACCATTTAATTTATTCTAAAATAAAGAGAAATTGAAATGATTTAATATTAGTTTGAATCTATGCTGCTAAATATGAATCATCCAATTTATAATGTTACAATAAAACTTAATAAACTTATTTCTTTTAGGAATAATTAAAAAAAATGATAAGAGAGGTGAAATTAAAGAAATAAGACAGCATGTCTGATTTTTTATTGCTGTTACAGCATCCGTTTATAGTACAAACAAACATCGCATACGGTTTCTCGATTGTAAGTTCACTCTGTTCCACATATATATAACATATCCAAGATTTGTTCATGAAAAAATATACATTGGTGTCTTAGCTGCTGTTTAACGTCTGAAATATCCAAATCTTAAACTATTTAAGTACTTCAAGTTGACAATCCTCGATTTTATTAAATTAACAAAAAAAAAATAGAAATGGAAGATCGACTTCGAGGGCAGTGCATATTGTTAAGAAAAAAAAATCATCTATAAACTTTTACATCACATCATCTTTTACTTTACATCTTTAAACATCTATAAAAAAAAGTCCGTTTGCATGTACGACTTTCGTAATGGCATGAGTCGTGCAAACGTTCCTTTTAAGACTAGACTGAGACAATCTCAAATTACAATCCAATGTAATCTTTTATCTTGTAGAAATCTGTTATCTTGAAGAAATTGTGTTGCCAGAATATTATAAAATTATATCTGCCTTAACTTATTATACTTTGATATTCCAAATTATTAAAAAAAAATTAAAAAAACAATTTGTTCTTTGTTTAAAAACATTATTTTGTTAAATATAACCTGGCAACACTAGAATTAATTGCAAACATTATTTTAAATGCAACTTGTATTTTACTATTAAAATAACAATGCGTTTTCTTTTAAACAAAATGAGAAATTTAACATGGAGGAATTATAAATTATTATTATAATTTTTTATAATATTTCTTAGTGAAATATAAAGACTATTTAGGAAATTTGTACGTCTATTAATAATAGACAATACTAAATCATTAAACCAGTGATGACATAATATCGGTAGGGGACAGCGTTTATAACATGACTGTGGAGTTCGATTTCCATTCGGAACGATAAATTATTTTCATTTATCAACTCTAGTAAATGGCGCGGCGTTCAGTTCCGATTCTCGATACGCAGTCTCCAAAATTGGACTGAAAATTGGTAGTGGAGTACTATAAAATTTTTTTTTTTACCAAAGCCTATACAAAATAAAACTGATTAAATAATCCATCCATGTTAATTCTTACAACTTTTCAAAATTGAAAATATTTCATGTTCAGCACAAAAAAATATTATATAAATGCAGCATAAATTTTGGAAGCAATTGGAAGAGTTTATAGCATAACAGACAACAAATATACAACCAAATATTAAAGAAAAGTTATGCTGAAACACAACAATACAAGAGAGAAAAAAATAATATTTGTGATTGCAACAATTTTAGTAAGTAAACTAAATAATAAAGCATGTGGTCAGGTAATTGTACACAATAACACCTTAAACAAAAGCTTTGAAGGAGCCTTTTTTACTTTTTAAAGTGTTTTTTTTTTTTTTTTTAAACTGATTATTTAACAATTGTACTTACAAAAGATTGTTTAAGCACTTTTGACCAACTTATTACTTTTGCACGTTATTACAAACATTAATATTATTTAAACCAATCTTAGTTTGTTTAAGATACACGTAACTAATATATATATATAAATAACATTCAGGCTGAAGTCGCATTAATTCAACTAAATGAAGAAATGGCGCCCTAAAGTAAAAGTAACGAACTTTACTGTCATGGTTTGACAACTGTCACTGTCAAGTTGCGTGTCAGCCATTTTTAAATTTTTATTTTAACAAGAAAAAATAGCGCAGCGTCCCCACTTTATAGTTGTCTAAGCTCGATTTATACATTTGTTTAATTTATAAATAATCTCACTTACTATCATATCAGATTCAATTCCTCTTAGCTATCTCAGATCATTTTTTTAGAACAAATCTCTCTTTAAATGGCAACATTCTTATAAAATTGAGTGTTGCTCGTTCATACAAATTATAAGGAAATTTGGGTGACGCTACGCATGTATAAAACATATGAGAAATGGATTAAAACGTCAAAAGACATACACGCAGACAATCTAATCTCATTTTTTGTACAATATATCACATAAATGTAAAACACCGTTTGGATACAGCAGCAAGCGACATTTTTGGGTTGGAGTTTGATAAAATAATTTACTAGTTATAGCAGCTAATATTTTGCCACTTATAGCAGTTTAGGCAGAAGTAGGCTTAGTGTTAAGACTCTGTCCTTCATACTCTGCCAAATTTTCCAGACACTGCGTGTTGAGTTACGAAACACAGCGCCGCGCTTAGTTTTGTTAACTAGGATATGACAACCGTTTACCCCGAGTGGGAAATGAATCTACAACTGTCTGAAAACGACTGTCAAACGCTGTGCCACAATGGCCTAAATTTTTTTTATATTGAATCTTAATTATAAAAATTTGTTACATTGAATTTATTTTACTAAATGATTGTGTAAAACTAACCTCTGTTACAACTTAATGTTTAAAAAAATCCAGTTTTTTTTGACAAAAACCTTAATTTAAGCAGGCTTATTAAAAAACATAAAAAATCCAACCCAGATTGGTGTTATGGTCATAGATAAAATAAAAAAATATTATGCAAAATATTGTACTTTGATGTATATAAAACAACTTGAAATAATTAATATATAATGCACTTTTGTTTATTAGCAAAACATATTTTATTTTGTTATTTTAAGTTTAGTGTTAGAAATATTTTTTACTTTTTTCCACTATAAAGTAAGTTATAAAAAAAACTTTTAATTAATAAATAATTATATCAAACACCAACCATTACGAATTTCGAATGAAAAATTTAAAAGGTGTAAAAATAAAGGATTTGTCTCACACAGGTTACTGAAAGTATGGTGTCACATCAATACTTAGTAAGGACGAAATTAAGTAAAGAAAAGAATACTTTTGGAAAAAAAATTGAGATCAGAGACGGCCTTATAAGTATTGAAGTGATTGAGAAGCCAGCTTTAGTTTTATAAAGATCCTATTCATTCGACTACATTATGAATTGATATAACAAATATATAATCCTTGTTCTTAAAACAAAATAAATAAATATTAAATGTAAATATTTATTTTTAATTTGTCCACTATTTTTAATAAATTTACGACAACAAAGAAAATAATTAACCAAATAAATGTAGTCGCTCTCAAGATCTTTAATTTAATTATCAATAGCTTAAATAGACCTTTATGAAACTAAAACCAGTGCAAAAATTTCCATTAAAAATCAAACTGAGCATTGAATTGCTCAATTACCCAATGCTCAGGCATCCGAGCACAGCTGTTTGGGAGTATAGACCGAGGCGTTAGGGTCCAAAGGGGAACCATCGGACAAACGTAGCTTAGACACTGTATTAGTAACTGGTGTGACGAATTCTGTAGGCATCACCGCTAGCATTTGAGCTTTAAGTTCTTCTATTTCTTTTTCTTGTCTGGATATGACACCTGGAAAATTAAAAAAACTTTATATTATCATGGATAAAATACCAAGTTTAAGTTTAACTTAATAAACTTTTGTAATTCAAATTGATCTTACACTTATCTTAAATATTTATAAACTAGTGGACCCGCGCGGCTTTATACGCTTGAACTATACGAATATTTAATTAATATATTTTTGAAATTATTTTTAATTTTCAATAGGATATAAACCTAAATCAATTAAACAAACCGACAAAGAATAATAAGCAGACTTATGTCTGTTCAAAGCTGCTTGAAAGAGAAAAAAATATTTGTGTGCTATCTCCTACGCTGTTTTTTCTGTCCTTTCTAGCCGTCACGACACCACATTCCTGTATCAACTACGGCATTAAGCATCACCCAGAGCCAAGAACAAGTCCGGCTTTACCAAATCAAGAGGTTCCACATCAACCAACGCAAACCAACACCGCACTCGTACACGGTACTCGTATCTTTATAAAACCCACCTTCCTGTATCCGCATATGTCGTTTGGCATCACCCAGGGCGGAGAGCAGGTCCAGCTTGACCCGGGTCTCCGCTGACAGGGAGCGTTCCAGGTAAGAGGCCCGCTCCTGCAGGGCGGCGCACGCGAAGCGGGTGTTGGTTGGACTCGAGTTGGCGTTGGCCGTTGCGTTCGCTTCTTCTTGTCGCGCTTGGCGGGCTTCTAGTGTTCGCACCTGGTGGTATAAAAGATAATTGTAGACTTGAATGAAATAAAATATTTATTTGTATTTCAGCATGTAGGTAAAAATTTAATATTGTTTTAAGTCAAAAATTTCACTGACAGAGTCTGAATGTAACAAAATAATTATGAAATCGGTCCTCATTTGGAAAATGATAACATTAAAATTATTTTGATTTCCTCACTCCGATAGACAAATTACGGTTGAGTTTCACCACTTAACATTAAATATCTCGAAAATTGGACAGTGCGTTTGAAACGAAGTACCTTAATACTGGGTTCCCCTTGCCTACCCCTATGCGGATAAGTGTGAAGATGTTTTTGTGTATTATAAATTACCAATTCAGCTTTATGCTGTATCTCGCGCTGCATCTGCGTGGCGCGGTCGCGCGCTCGCTGCAGCTCGCGGCGCAGCGCCGCCAGCTCTGCCTCGAGCGCGCCGCGCCGCGACCGGCACCACTCGTTGTCGCACTCCCCGCTGACATCCAAATATACATATTGATTATTATCATATATCGTTTCTTCAGTCATTTTCGAAAATTGTTTAATTTGGCCTTACTAAAAAAATACAACACTTGTATTCAATCGACAATTCCCGTATAAATCTGTAACTATTGGAATACAAATAAACTTTCTTATTTAAAAAAATATAATTTCATTAATATCACTATTAATGGCGTAGCACAATAGAACAACGATTGACTTTCATACGATAAATGCAGATGCATAATAATTTTATTTCCGTGCTCAAGTTAGAGAAAATACAGCATTATAATTAAGTAAAAAATAGAGAACAGAGTATTTTTTTACTTACGTATTTAATATGATAAAATCTATAAAAAATCATAAGAAATTCTCACTTGGGCGTCCGCGCGGCGTGTCGGGCCCGCAACAGCTGGTGCTCGGCGGCAGTGCGCGCGCGCCGTTCCTCGCTCAGGCGGCGCTCTAGTGCTACACGCTCACTGCGAATATAAACACAGTATAGAATTAATAGTAATAGGTCCTCTTTGGCTCTACTGAATGTAACTGAAAAGGAATCGTCTACTATGAGCTTTTGCCACCGGATAAAACTATCGATTCTGACCTGTACTGTCAGGAACTGATGAGGTTAAAAAAAGCTATTAAGAAAAGCCAGCCGGAGCCGGTGAATAGGAAGGGAGTGGTGTTCCACCTTGACAACGCCAGACCTACGCAGCTACGCAGCAACAAAAAGGGAAGCTTGGCTGAGATGTGTTAATGCATCCTCCGTATAGCCCTGACCTTACTCCATCAGATTTCCACCTATTTCGGTCATTGCAGAACTCTTTAGAAAGCATAAAGCTAACCTCAAAGACTACTGTACACTACCTGTCAAATTTTTGAAATGAAAAATCTCAAAATTTCTACAGGAATTGGATCATGGCACTATTCATAAGATGGCAACAAGTCATCGATCAAAACGGCATATACATATTATAAATAAATAAAAAATTATACCTAAAAAAATATTTTCCTTTGTATGAACAATACTAAAATACTTTTGCCCCAATCTATTATTATAAATAAATAAAACACATATATAATACTAAAGAGTTGTTTGACACTGTTTTTAGAAAACCTTCTCATCAAGCTTTTTATACAGAGCTTTTTATACGGATTTTATAACTTATTTGGAACTCAATGCTTTATCAGAGAGAAAAAAATAGAATAATTTAATCACCTCGAACGAATTCAATCCACTAACGTCGTTTTTACTGTCAGAGACTGTCTCACGACGTCACCACAGCCTCAAAAATAGGGGTTACAAGTATCCATATAGAATTACCTAGACGCCATAGGCCGAGGCGTGTTAGCGGCGGCCAGCGCGCGCCTTGCCTCCGCCTCGCCAGTGCGCGCGGCGTTTAACTCCGCGCGCACGCGTTTTAGCTCTTCTGTAAGTTCGCGGGAAGAGCGCTGTAAATGAGGAAAATAAAAAAGAGTACAATACAATATCTAAAAAAAATAATAACAATAAAGCAACACACTCACTGCAAATTAAACTTTATATTCAAAAAAGTTTACAAAAAAAACAAAAAGTATTTATCATAAAGCCACAGACGATTCATAGACGATGAAACAATGAATATCATGCGAGTCCCTTGTGGTACAGTGTGACTCTATCTGGCTATAAATATGATAGTTGTGGGTTCAACTCCCACTTTGGAAAATAAATTATTGCCCTCTCTAGACAGATAATGTGTGGTGCCTGTTATATGCACTGTAAAACATGACACTAAAAAATATCACTCACCAACTCCTTCTCCCTTTGTTCACGTTCCCTTTCCTTCAACTCTCTATCCCTCTCTTCTCTTTTCTCTCTTTCGCGCTCTTTGTGATTATTGCTATCTTTATTACTTTTTATATTATTTTCTTTTGTACTTTCTACTTCTTTATCCTTAATTATTAATTCTTTTGCTGTAATTATAAAATATATATTTAAATGAATACAATACAAAATCGGCTTAGTTAACCAGATTAATAATCATTATAAGACTAAAATAAAAAAAATATGCTAGGAAACAATTTAAACATCATCCAAACAAAAAAAATCAATAAAATAAAAACTATATTTTTTAATATTTAACAATTTTCTTTTCATTTTTTTGGATTCACGCATTTAATTTTCTTGATGCAAATAGTCTTGAACTTTTAAAGAAATTCTACAGTTTAAAAAATAAAAATCACGCTTTTTTTAACAAAACACTATATCCAATGTGCACACACTCGATATAGCAGTTGTAGGTTCTATCAGCCATCTTCCAATTCCATCATTAAACCCACTTGGTGGTACCATAACCATTGTACTGTCATCTAATCTACATATAATCGCCAAGTTATATAATGATACAACAAAATTAGTAAATAAACTAAAATACTCACTTTGTTCTGTATTCTTATGACTATCATTGTTTTCTTTATCCTTATCTTTATTTTTATGTTTTTTCTTTTCTTCTCTTACTGTACTAGCCTCTTTCTTATCATACTTCGACGGTTTACCGCCGCCTGAAACGTTCAATTCAGTTCGGACGTTTTAGAAAAAAAATAATAATAACATGTATGTTTGAATAGAAGTTATTCACAAAATTGGGAAATAAATATTAGTTACTAGAATTACCTATTATTAATTTTTAGACTCATGCTGTATCCCGCACAGAGCACGATAGGCAGAAAGAACCTGGGAAAGTAGCATTAAAACACTTCGCTCCCATCAAAACACTTTCCCCACCTTCCGTTATCTCTCCCTGGAGGTATTGCGTGTTTAGTGGAGGAACGTAAATCCATTGGACGGGACGGGATGCTATTGCGGGATACAGCGTGAAGCTAAAATTAGAAAACTCACTTTTCCCTTCATGTTTTTCGTCATTTTCATGATTTGTGTTAGCAGGCGCGCCGGGTCCGCTGGCGAAGCCATTAGTGTACGCCGCTTGCGCGTTACTTTTGTCACGTGACACGGTTTTTTCTAACTTATCTAACTGAAATTTTAGATTTTTTAAATATATTTGATTATAAGGCCAGTCATAGCGCAGGGGCACAAAGTGTGATTGTTAAATCAACTGGTTGTGGGTTCGATCCGCACCCAGGGAAATGAAATATTTATTTAAATTTAAATAAATATTTAATTCTTCGCTATGGTGTCGAGGCAAAGCGCAGCGTTGAGTTCTACCACTCAACACACACTGCCTTCATATTTCGGCGGAAAGTGGGGAATGGAGTGTCTTAACACTAGGTTCCCTCTGCCTACTCTGCTATGTGCGGGAGACAGCGTGATATTGATTTGATTTTGATTATAGAGAGGGGTTTCACTACTCAATAAGCTATGCCTCCAGAATTCTGCTGAAAGTGGCGACCGGAAGTGTCTAAATGGAAACGGACTGTCGTAGCACTATGTTCCCAGGTTCCCTCTGCCTACCCTGCTATGTACGGGGTACAGCATGAAGAATATTAATGTATAATCTTACATACCATGTACAATTACATACAACATTGAAAATACAAACATAAAGCAAATACCTTAACTTGTATATTATTATCGGCCACACACACACCGTTGTGGTCTCTCGCACACCGACGACGCACCGACCCGTTCATATGTCGCGAGTCGTTCTGTGTGTGCGCGTTTGTGTGTGTGTACGAGTTTGTGTTTGACACTGTCTGTGTCTGTGTGGTTGTGTGTGTTTGTGTGGTTGTTGGTGTAGGTGTGGGTGTGTGCGTGGACGTTGGTGTGTCCTCTGTTTTACTGCACTCCTCTTTTGTTTGTGTGTTCTGAAAACATGTAAATGAATATTTTTTAAGTTATATTAGTAAATGGACAAAAAATTATGATTTAATTAACAAAAGTATATCATTTAACATAATTTTTAAAATGGCATGTCCATTGTTGTTAATCAATAATAAATCAAAAATAACTTTTTTATATTTATATAGCTTCCACCTTTGGTAAATAAGCAGAGAGAACCTATTTGAGGTTATGAAAAAGAAAATAGCACAAATTTAAAAATTGATCTGAGTGATCTTCGAACCCACCACCATCACTTATACAATCAAGATACTTCATAGCTTGTTTACAAACACAAATGGTTCAATTAAAAGAAGTAATAACTTATGTTTTTTAGTTTAGTTCTTATGTGTAGGTTATTTTAGATGAGGTTGTGGTATAGTATGAAAGCATCTGATTGTTAACGCAATTGATGTGAGTTCAATCTCGATATTTAAATTATTTTTAATTCCATTATGCCGAAAAAATAAATTGAAATTTATAATTTACCTGTTCTAAGAGGGCACTTTCAGGCAGAGCGTCACGCAGCAACTGAAAGTAGAACTCGTTTTCTGCTCTCACTTGCCGTTGTCGGCGCTCTTTTAAACGCTGACCCACATATGCCTATAGAGAAATTGGAAAAATGATATAAGAAAACTAACTTGCATGATCAAATAAAAATAAGTAACAATTTTATATAATAAATAAATAAATTAATTAATTTTATATAATAATAGCTGGAGAAACATTGATCTCAGAACCAGTTGATTTCATTAAAAAGAATTACACGTTACTATTCAGCACAAATCATCAATCCGAACAAATACTTTATGAGATTAACATGTTCAGACTAACAAACACACTCTTCAGCTTTATAATAATAGTAACAAAGTATAGATTTGATTATATAAAGGCGGTCTAGGCACAGCGGCACAGCGACTATAAACGCGACGGTTGTGGGTTAAATCTCACTTGGGGGGCATGAATTATTTCCATTTACTCATTCTGGTGACAAGACAAAACCGCGGTAATGAGCTTAACACTAGCGCAACACAGTGTGAAGCTACAAAAATGACTGTTGCAAATAAACAAATATAACATATAGACAACAAACTAACTTTAACCCCAAACCCGAGCGACATGGTGGGATACCCGAGACAGTGTGCCGCCAGCGGCCGCCACGGCTCGAGCGCGCCCGTGCGCGTGCGCACCGCCGCCTCCGTGTATACCACCAGGAAGCACAGCGCCACCGTCGGCAGGCATATGCCTTTGTCCATGACTGTTAACCAATATCATTTTATTTTACAGGGGGTTTTTACTTGTCTGTCAATTTCATTTCCCCTTAAGTAAAACAAATATCAGTGGCAATTTTCGTAAACAATTCTACTACATGTAATAATATTATGAATGTGAAAGTTTGTGAGGATGGACGTTTGTTTCATTTTCCCGCAAAAACTACTGAACCAATTTAGATGAAACTTTTCAGTAATTATATACAGGTTTTACGATAAACATAGGCTACAATTTATGTAAAGATTTTGTTTTATTTGGTATCGGTATACTAGGTGTACTATAATAATAAATTTAAGCGGCGAAGTCGCGCTTATATATCCCTAGTACGCAATATAAATTGAAATGAGACAAAAAAAACATATTTTTTAATATAATCAATTTAAATTAAACCTACCGTGGTGCAGGGGCACAAGCGAGCGACCGTAAGGCTGTTGATTCGATTTCTACTTGAGGAAATGAAATATTTAATATTTTAATTTCTTCGCTCGCTGGTAACGAGGCAAAGCGCGTCATCAAGTACCGCCACTTAACACGCAATGTCTTTAGAATTCGACGAAAAGTGCAGAACTTATCTTCATGATAATGAAGTGTCTTTGCCTAAAATAAAACTATATAAAAATAATAATATATAATACTCACATGAACACCATAAATACTGTATCCACACATAAGTACTTGCAGCAAAGAACAAATATTGTAGTGGTATGAAGAAGAAACATATCATATCAGATGTCAATGCAACACAAATGAAGAACACTGAAAATGCCTAAAAATATAAATAATATTATTTTATTTACTATATATGTATATAATAAAATCTTAAATTGATCTTGAGGCATAGTGGAACAAGAGACAGTGTCTGACTTCAAGTGTGATGGTTGTGGGTTTGATCCCTACAAATGGAGTGGAGAGTGAAATCATATTTATTCCATTTACAGTCAGATGAAGTCCTATAGTGCCATGATATAAATTATTACATTTAAATTAAATTCTTTTAACATTAATTAAGAAGTTGCCTTTTGAGTGTAAGATACAATATGGTGCAATATGGTTTATATTGTCTGTTTATCCTTAAATATCTTATATATTGCAATATTATGGTATATCCTGAAATAATTAATTCATATAGTTGGATATTCAGGAATGAATACTGATATAATAGGAAATCTTAAAGTCTCCCCTTTAAGCCCTATTTTATGTATCTTATTGAGTGGGTGAACCCAATACCATGCCTTCCTTTACTAGAGATTTAGTAAAGATTCAGATATTTAGTCAGTCAGTAAATATTTTTTGTTACTTAAAAACCAATAGTGGCACAGGGGCACAAGCAACTGTGCAAGTGTAAACCTAAAAGGTTGAATTCCCAATAGAGGAAATGAAATATTTAATATTTTCATTTCTTTGCTCTGGTAACAGGTCATATCTCAGTGTTGAGTTCATCCACTCAACACTCAATTAGGCTAAAAGTAGGGAACGGTACACAACAATAAATGAAAAAAAATAGTTTTCTAATACTTACAACACCATGATATTTGAATGATTCATAACAAGATTTGATCATCATCCAGAATGGCAAAAGAAACTCAAATCTGAACTCCAACATATAGTCAGCCAATACTACTGCCGCCCAAAACATTATGAACTTCAGATATGTCAGAGAA
Source organism: Heliconius melpomene melpomene (assembly GCA_000313835.2). NCBI lineage: Eukaryota > Metazoa > Arthropoda > Insecta > Lepidoptera > Nymphalidae > Heliconius > Heliconius melpomene. Next base: position 195,848 of record HE671545.1, read on the forward strand.
CTGAAAAAATAAATATTAAATAATGAATGTCATAATAAATATACTCTTTTTCTTTGCTTTATTTTCCACCCAAGTTAAGACATTGAGTGTTAAGTGGCTTGGCAGAGAGAAGAAATAAATTATTCTCCTGAGTGGGAATCAATTATGATGATGATTGATGAATTGTAAGGTTTCTTAGAAGGAACCTCCTTCCTAGATCATTTTTTATATGATTAACACAGGTAACACATAATTTATAATATATTTGAAGTAAAGTATTACAACTTCATTATTTTATTTAATGTTAACTGTTAAACCAGTAAGTTACCAAAAAACCTTTATAGTTAGAAAACTAAATAATATATATATATATATATATATATATATATATTATTATATTAAAATAAACTACACAAATATTTGAAGTCTGATGATCATTAAATAGTCATCAATTAGATGTACAGCTTCATGTGAAAGAGGAATGTATGTAAGAATACAGAAATAAACTTGGTTATGATTTTAAAAATAATAGCAAGAGTAATTTTGTATGTAATTTGAATTCGATGAATAGCGAATAGTGCATATTTTGAGTTATCTTTACCAGATGGTACCATAGATTTTTTATTTTAGTACATACAGATACTAGATTACTCATACTTTTGAGAAATCATATAATTTAGCAAAATTATGAAAATAAATAACTTTTCGATACAAATATAATTCACTTGCACTCACTTTCCAAACATTCCTTCGTTGGGTTTGTTGCGCTTTAAGGGGCGCCGCATCTTGCCGGGATCGGCATTTCGCCTCTTCATATTTTTTCCTCCACTGTATTAAGTATAATCACTGGCTTTCCCCTTGTAACACTGATATACGACGAAACATTTAGGAAAATAATACTCCGTAAGCTGGAGCTTTATGTTGTCAATCGGCCTATGTCCAAAATTTACGAGGGAGATGGATGAAATATCGGCAAACTCCTGCGTTCACTCACAAAATAGTGATGTACTAGGTTTTATGTAGATAAAAACATCGTAAGCAATATTTACGGCAATGTACGGTACAGTACATAAACTGTACTTTATGCTTAAATTTCACATAGATAAAATATAACTGAAATGTTTTTATTTTAATTTTGTAAGCAGTCCTGCCTAACCACACCTGTTTGAAAATAATGAAAAATTCTTAAAGTAATAAAGAAATATTTTTTTCAAAGTTCAGTAGTATATTTCTAAACAAAATAATGTACTGAATAAATCGACACTGTAAACAGATAAGTTACAAGTTAGCAATAGCTATTTTTTAAGAAAATGTTAGATGACATTAGTAATAGAAAAACATGCAAATATTTAATATTTTTATATTACACAAATATATATTTTCATATCTTTCTATATTATAACTTATGAAATGAAAGAACTGTAATATTGTATTTTCTTTTTGACATTAAATCATTACCGGTATGATTTAGAAATATACAGCATTCTCCTATTTTGTAATATTGTCTCTTTTTTACCTTACATTCTCCTTCGTGTGTTCTCCATTCAAAGTAACATTGGCGAAATGATTAGCATGCTCGAAACGCCATTTTGAAGATTTTATTGAAGTTACCGTCATCACCACAGAGTACTTTCTATTTTCTAATATACTACACGTCACACATCACAGTTTCCCGCCAATGCTGTTTGAAATTTTAAAGTTACTTTGCATCTTTCTAGTGTCTAAATTCGTCAAAATAAGAATATATAGGAATAGTGTCAGTTCACCAACCCTTAAAAAGGACAACCACGACCGCTCTGTCAAGAGTGAAACGAGAAAGAAGAAGAATACCAGTTCTCCAGAAATATATCATTAGAATGCCAGTATATTGAAAACAAAAGAAATCGGTTATCTACTAATAAAAAAATGTGTATTACTAGGATCTAGAAATAAATAATTTTATTATAAAGATTTATTATCATCATATTACCTTTTCTTAGTAAATATTAATATTCTTTCGAGCGAGATTTGAAGGTACCAACGTTCGCATTATGAGTAGTGCTAGTTAAGTACTTAATTAAAAAAAATATATCACAATTGTATCCAATAATATATTTTTCGCCACTATTGCAGCACGAGTGTGCTGCGTTGCAGCTGAACTCATTCTGTTGTGTTGTACACCGTGTACACAACGTTAGATTTTGACTTCTCAGTAATAGTCCAAAAATAAAAAAAATGGGCTACTTTTTTTAAGTAGATTTATTAGGGACTTTGAAGTAAGCAGTAAGCTAAAACAATAAAACCAGATATTTTATAGACTATCTAGCCATTTCTTACACATAATAATAAAATAAATTGAATAGTGATTTTACACAAAACTTAATCACCTTAAATAATTAATTCATATGGGGATGTAGGACATATCAATAAAGAAATAAAAGATGTATGTATACAAAAATATTAAGTTTTATTTTAATTAACTTCAGAAATCAATACATAATATATACATGTATCTTACCGGCAATGTCTATAATTCGGTATTATATACAATACCTTGGCTGTTACCTACTGTGTTGTCGCTCTTCATATTATGGGGGAGATTTGATAGCACTAGATGGTTTGTGTGGGGTTGTTATTGTTTATTGGCTCACCTTCTTTTTATATTTGACCATGATCCTGTCGTCCTCTTTGTCGAGGCCGTCAAAGACCTCCCTATTCTGAGTCAGGAGGGCCATGAGTACCTCCTTATCTGAGTTGATACTCAGGAGATCTCTCAGGTTTACCATAGGGTTACGGTGCTTGATATCCTCGACAATGAGGCGATTGGTTTCCAGTTTCTTTCCAGTTTGTCAGCATAGAATTTTTGGACGGTTGGGAAAGGAGAGTAAGCTTCTATATATGATATATTATACTCAGACATAACAATTTTGATAGATTGTTGCCTTGCATACTCAGGACAAGCCTTGTCAATTGCAAAATGCTTTGCTGTGCAATACAAACATGATGACTCTAGTAATAATACACAAATCACCATTGTAAGGCTGAGTACATTTATAGCATCTAAGCTTTGATCGACACTGAGCTTTAATATGGCCAAAACGACGACAGATCATGCATTATATAGTTGGAAATTTCTAAAGCTCTAAGGATAGGACAGAACTGTAGCTGAACCCTTTCTGTGGCAACATTTATCCATTTGTCCACAAAAAGTTATTACCGCGGTTTGTGTTGGAACCTAAGTAACAACCCACTCACTAACAACCTTACGATTCAGACGTCTCGCTTTCAAGACAGTGTCACAGCCTGAAGGAAGCACGAGAACTTGTGAAAGTTCCTCCATTAGAAAGTCAATAGGTACTCCCTCGCGATAATCATTTTAGTGATATTACCTATATGTAGAATTATTCAAAAACTTATTGGCAGCTTTTGCATTAGAAAATAGAACACATATTTCGTTTCTGCCAATATTTTTAATATCATCATTTAGAATTGAGTCAACTTTGTTATGATGCAAAAATTGACCGAAAACGTACAATACGAAAAAAATATATTAGTTGAACAGCCCCAAAATATACTAAAACTACATGTAACTAATTATTTAAACACTACTATACAACAATTTTGCAATAAAATTACGAGTTATTACGACCAAATCTCACTACACGTGAGGCAGTCTGTTAGGTTTTCAAGTGACATTAAACTTTCTGAATTATTTTTGCTCTTTTTTCTTGTCATTCTAAAGATGTAGGAAACTTAGACAATCTTTATTGTTGTTGAAGATCTTCAGCTTTTATCAAAAAGTAATTTCAGACTGTCCGTTTGATTCTTAGGCAGTGAACATACCTGCATTTTGAGGTTGGTGAATTAACTAAATCTTTTTTATTTCTATACTTTCTCCTTTGCTTTTTTTCTAGGACTTTCTAACTCATTGTCAAGAAATATATGATAATTTGCACTGGTTCCTGGTAATGAATCAGTAATATTATATTCGTTGGTTCTTTTTAATGAACTTAATTTGACTTGATACTCTGGCGATCTTGACTGTCTGAAAGTTTCCATCAAGTTTGAACTAGTTTTATAAGCAGTATTTGTTTCATCATTATTCACGATTATATTTGAATTAACAGCAGGCTCCTCAATACATGCAGGTTGGTTTATAATATTAATTTCTTTATTTTTATCAGAGAATCCATTTTCATTTGAAGACATATCTTTTTCAAGACCTACAAATTGATGTTATATATAATTTAACAAAGCTGTTTTTATATGCATATTTTACACAAATAGAATTAGAAAAAAAATATAAATTTACATCAGAATGAACAACACATGTCTCTAAGAATTTTGGGATTTTTCTTTTGTATTAACTTCAAATATAAGATCATGACATGGCATTACATCAGTTTCATTAAAAAAGAAGACACTAAATTAAGGAACAATGACATTGTAGCACAATTTGATAACTAGCAACAATAAACGCGATAACTGTGGGTTCCTTTACAATTTGAAGGAAAGAATTATTTTCATTTGTCCATTCTGGCAAGTTGGCCACTGTTTTTTCTGCCTATCTATATGAGTGCATCATGGCCCAGGGATGCAAGCCTATGATAGTAGACGCGACATTTGTGGATCCGATTCCCAAACGGGGAATGATTTATTTTACATTTTTATTTCTTCGCTCTTATAACAAAGCAGAGTGTGGCATTAAGATGTGTGGGATAAAACAAAGGTATAAGCTTTACCATGCATTTTGATTAAATCCATTAAATATTTAGTCTGCTCAAACTGTTCACTCATCAGTTCTTCCACATCACCCTCAAGCAATTGACAGTTTTTGTTAGAAAGTATCAAAAAATCTCCATAGCATGTAAGTGGACCTACAAATTTGGTATTTATTATTGTTTTGAGAACCCAATGTTTAGACAAATCCATTCTCCACTTTCCGCTAAATTCTGGAGGCATTGCGTGTTGAGTGGAGGAAGTCAACCATGGGCCTTGTTACCAGTGCTAGGGATAAAAATATTTAATATTTTGTTTCCCCAGATGGGAATCGAACAAATTTTATGTTAAATAAATAATTTACAGGGTTATTTTCTTCACTGGTTTATGTTTTCCTCCATACAACAGAGTAAAAAGACAGTAGACTGTAATTGTAATATTAATACACTTTATTCACAATTTATAAGACATGCTTTTTTTTTTGAGTGAAGGAAGGAAAATTATTTATTCCACCATGTGGGGAGCCCACAAATGATGCTGCCCCACTCTGTCACAACAGTATTGTTTTATAACTTCATTATTTTTTTTACCTTTTACAAAAACTTTCATTCCTGGCACAGTGTTGACATATAAATTCTTTACAGGTTCAAATACAATTCCAGTTACTTCCTGTACTCCGTCAGTCATATATAACTGTAACATTCTATAATTGGAACCAGTTATTTATATTATTTTTAAATCTATCAATAATTACAATTTCTTTTTTTTTAGGTTAATAAAAAGAGTCCTTTGACAAATTATTTGTATTTAACACTATCACTATTATACTTTATATAAATAATACAAATTTATTATAAAAATATTATAGTATTTGTTATACACATAGATTAAAGCAAACAACTAAATACTATCATCTAAGTATGTAAAGGGGAAAAATATTACCTACTTGTCTTCCAGATTAAGCATGTCTAGCTCTTTAACAGCTCTTTTCATCTTCTTTACTAAACTTCTATGACACATTAAATACTGCTTGTGTTCACTAAAAATCTCTAAAATGAATAAACCTTTATTTAAAATATATGAACAAATTATTTTTTTGGTAGAAGAGAAAAGTGTTGAGTTTGTTGTCCTTACCAAGGCTTGTTATAGAGTTTATTTGGAGTGTGTAGTGACCGCTTAATATAGTTTTTGTACATGCCTTCAGATTTTGTGGTAAACATCCAGAAGATATTTTAGTTAGGTCATGACCATACCATTGTTTTTTAACAGCAAGGCGGATCATTTGTACATCTTCCTCACCAAACATGTTTATAAAATACTCAATCGCCCTACAAATACAAAAATGGAACAATAATGCATGGAAATGAACAAAAAATGGATGGATTTGATTGTTATAATAAAAACTAATTAAAAAGAAAACTTACTCAGTCAACCAATTTTCATCGACATATATGTGATTGCAATGTAGATATTCCCGGCATGAATCCAAAATGTCCTTTGGAACCATCGTGGATGGTTAATAAATTATTCCAAACATCGATTTACAAACTCTCGAACTATTAACCACCACCCTCAAAATTTGTGAATACTTTATCCATTTAATATAAAATGGTAAAACCCAAGGAACATATACTAGGTAAAACCCAATATTTAATTTGTCCCTATATACACTTCAGTCAGTCGTCAGCTGTCACTTGACGAGCCGAGCTTTGATAAGTGTCCACACTAGTGTTGCCGATCGATAGTCGACTATCGATATTCTATCGATAATTGTCCGATAATAGGACTATAGATATTTTAATCGATAGTATCGAGATTTTTTTTAAAGAAATGTAACAAAAATGTTTCTCGTTCTTTTCATTTCATCTTGTAGCTATGCTTAAGAATCATATTCAATACTATCGCGAATTAGCATACAATCGATAGTATCGATACTATCGAAAATATCGATTGTCCTATCGATTGCATAGACTTTTTTAGATTAAAACTATCGATTGCGAAACAATCGATAGTTTGGCAACGCTAGTCCACACCACAAGCTCCAAGTCAAGGCTGCCCCCATCCTTCATTTTGACAAGGAGGGTGCCGACTTGCCGAGTGACAATTGTCTAGTGTCAAACTGTCTACCAATGATTTCAATCTTTTGATACGTCATCTATTAATTGAATCCAAGACCATTTTAAGAAAACATTTTTTGTTCTGGCAACTAGCCCTACTACTAGTTGAACTATCGATAGTTTCGATACTATCGATTAAAAAATGATAGTCCTATCGGACAACTATCGATAGTTGACTATCGATCGGCAACACTACTGGCAACTAAGTGATGACAAACTAGCAAAACCAAATAATTGCTGCATAACGATTGTTTAGCGAAAGGATGATTTTGTCTGGTCCAAAATGCTTAAGCTTCATAATGATACCAAAATTTCGGCCCGTATATATTTTAATACAACACACACACAATGTGACTGTAATGTAAACGCGACTGGTCGTGGGTTCGATCTCCACGAGATGTTTTAATATCTTCTTTGATATTCCGTATTTTGCGAAAGTAGATAGTGTAAAAACAATTCATCGTGTTTTATGAAATAACGTAATAAATATTAATTATAATATTTTTTAAATTTGTGATATTGTTATTAGTATCTATATAAAGTTTAAGCAGCAAATAAAAACGTATAAGTAATATAAATAATAATACTTCAAAGTTTTTAAACTATTTTATTGAATATACCTCTTCGTGACACAATAGCATGTGTTTTATTATAAAAAAATATCAAATATATATAATAACACAATCAACATTTAACGACACACACTAATTTACCTTGCAACAAATGTTTCTGGTATAAGCAACGGGAGAATCAGTGTAATACTTACTGATAAGAAAATAATATGTAAAACACAAATCTTGAAAAATATATATTCAAATACTAAAATTATATATATTTTATAAATTATAAGGATATTTTAAAACAAATGTGCCTTTATAAATGAAGTAAGTAAATCGTGTCACTTACGATTCTTCTAGAACAAAAATATTCAAATTAGGAATAAAGTTAACTAAATTCAGCACTTAATGCTTAAGTGAGATATTATTTTAGTAATAAAAATATATCGTCCATATAAACAGTGACTTGATTTTGATGCATTACCACGGAAAATAATAAAATTATTAATTAAATAATTGAAATTAATAATAAAACGAAATATCATTAGTTGACATTATATTGAAAAAATTGTAAAATGATTCTTTATATTCTATTTTGAATATAATAATAATTACACATCACAAAACACAATAAATAACGATAATGGCTTACAACAGCCTTAGAAATGAATGGTAAAATATGGTATACACTAAGAATAGGTTTAGACAGGGCCGGATTAACACTGCTTATTATTAGAAAATAATAATAATATTATATATCGTAAATATTCCAGAATAATATATATAGTATATCATTTTTTTGCATTTTCAATTAGATTGCAATTGAGATCGAGCGCCTTTCATTCAGCTATTGGTGACTTGAGCGTAGGTTGAATCCGGCACTGGTTAGTTCATAACAAATTGTTACAATTAAAAACGATATTTAATGTCTAATCGCCAATCCGGCTATTATTTAATACTTAACATATGCAGAAATTAGAACTATGATAAAATGTTTATATTTCAATGGAAGACAGTACCATTGAATTTGGAGTGATAATGTTTTTTATCATGTTCAATATTTCATTAGGTCAACTTTTCATTGGTCATAGTATGGTTCATTCGTCATCAGAGAAATATATTTCTAGTGTACATTTATAAAAAAAGGGCTTCACGCTGTATCCCGCACACAGCAGGGTTAGGCAGAGGGAACCTAGTGTTAAGACACTCCGTTCCCCACTTTCTGCCGAATTCTGGAGGCATTGCGTGTTGAGTGGCAGAACTCAACGTCGCTCTTTGTCTCGACACCACAGAGAAGAAATGGAAATATAAACGTATATAAATATTTCACGTCCTCGAGTGCGGATCGAACCCACTACCGTCGCGTTGCAGTCACACCCTTGTGCCGCTGCGTCACGACGGCCTCACATATATATTGATTGGTAATGGAATCCAACTGAGACCAATTTTGTAAATAAATAAAGGTGCACCAACACAATGTAGAAGAAGAAATTTGGTACAGAATAAATTTTACTGTTTATTAATATTTATGAAACTGTTAAGAGTTTGATTAAGTTCTTTTGTAGAATGAAGCTTTCTTGATTAATTTGGTAAATTAAATGTAATGAGACATGTTTGATGAAAATGACATTGAAAGAATGAAGAAATATAGAAATTTGGATTATGAGTAATCAAATAAAAATAAATAAAATATTACATAAGTTACTGTTTTATTTTGTTTAAAGAAATATTTTTTTATTGTGTAGGAGCACCTTCGGACCACAATACGTCAGTATGTAGAGGTGTTGTGTGAGTGATAAGCGTCTAAACAATAACATAATTATATAGCAACAAAACATAACATTGCTTGAGTACGTTTGCCGTTCGTAAAACATACAGGAACCATGACAGTTTACTATAACATATCAATATTAATAATCACAATCTTTAAGTGTATTTAGAATCAAGTGAAATACCTAATTGTTATTAAAACAAACAATATACGTCACACGACTACATCCTATCTCTTACCAGACATTCAAAAATATATTCTGATCGCAAGAAAGAGTTAAAGTCAAAAGTCGATTAACATAATATATTATTGCGATTACGGCCATTTTAAAATCCGATTATAATACTAAGTCCGTTTTACGAACAGTAAAGACGTCACTCGTCGCTGTCGATGAAGCCAAAGCTATATACAGCGTACACTCACTCACTTAACAATCACTTTATACGATTCTCTCATAGAAGAGTAGGTAGGCCTGAGCTCGTAGGACCTTTTCTTCGCTGACTTCTGACACCATGCTGTCTGACACGTAGTACCATTTGCCTGATGCGGCGGGGGCCTGAGGACCTTCACCTGATTCGTACCCGGATAAGTCGGATTCGGAGTCTACGTCGTCTCCAGCCGGAATATTCGCACTTTTGGGCAAAAACCACCATCGAGGATCACCCGCTTTGACTTGCGGACGTACTTTCACGTATGCGACGTAGTGACCCCCGTGCATGCCTCCAGAATGTTCGACCACACCGTATAAAGAATATTGTAATTCGTTCTGTCCGCGAGCCACATTAGGCAGCTTCTTTAATTTATCCATAGCGCAAAACGGCGCTAAGTCAAGAATGGTTGGGAAATCGACATGTTTGGACATTTTTCTGAACATGCATCTTGGTCCAATTTGGAATCGTTTCAAATGTAGTATTAGGATGGCCGGCGGGCTTGACACTAAGAAGCGTTTAGTCGCGTTAGTATAGACAGTCTTGCCATCTTTACCGTTGATTCGTTCGGTGCAGGTGTCGCAGCCCACTTTATTATTGCCGGTCAGAAGTTCCAACGCAGTGAACTGACTGAGGCAGGACTGTACGCTACATTCGTCCTCGTCGCATACATAACGCGGGGAAAGGGGACTCTGTCGCGTGAAGGACAACGAATCCCGAGTCACATTGTTCTCTAACTCCATCTTAGGTCTCACTGGTGGCGGCTCTATTATCTTTTCTGGTGAAGGTAAAGTTTTCGGCTTATTATCCATGTCTAGTTTTAATTTCTCTAATTTATTTGTCACATCATGTTTCATCTCATTGAAGGAGTCAGCATTCCTATTGTTAAGCTCCCAGCTGTTCTCAAAGAGATCTCTGCTTGCTTGAATACTGATACCCCTGGAGACAACTTCATTGGAGTATTCCGGGGCAAATGCTATCCTGGACACTGGTCGTTCATAATCACTTTTGACTGGAGACAGTTTATTATGTTGAGGACTAGAAAGATCTAGATTTATTTCACTTGCTAAAGAACTATGGCTGCCCAGTTCCTTTCCATTAATTGGTGAATCTACATTATCCACAGTTTCCGTGGAATTATGCTTAGTGTTCTCTGGACTTGCTACCCCTGAATCCGGATTAGAGAAGTTTGCTATCAAAGGCTTATATTCTAATTGAATAGCGGTAGATCCAAAATCATCATCCTTATCAGTAGCTTCAGGTGTGTTATCAGTTTTCTCTTTATCAAGATCAATGGGGCTTGTTCTAACTGAATCAGTACTGGTAACTTTCTCAGTGCTATATCCTGACTCCATATGGTAGGCTGCAAAGTTGGCAGCAGTGTGGGCTACTGCTGGGGTATCAGCTGTATTATGGATTTCTGTTTGCCGTGGCACATCTTCCAAATTGTCTTCAATATCAGCATCTGATTGTTCGGAGGATGACTTACCATCTTCTTTACCATTTACATCTCCTGATTTATCTTTGGATGAATTACCTAGAACACAGAAGATATATAATTGAAGATACTTATACTCATTTCTTTTTAAAAAAATATCGATTTTTTATATTAATGGTTATTATTATCAATTAGTAATAGCTATACAACAAAATAAAAATAATAGCATAATTATATTTTTTTTTTTTTTCCATACAGCATTAAAAGTTGCAATGTCTACTGTTTATAGCCATTTATTCATAAATTTAAAGCACCTTTATTCTTTCGAGCCGCTTTTCTGGCCGCTATGCGTTTGTTCAAAACATGCGTAAGATTCTTAGAAGATTTGTCCTCCTGGTTGTTTGTTGTGTTCTCTTCTGAAATATATTTTTATTAATGTTATCTTATTATGCACTACTAGTTTAAGTATGACAGTAAACATGTATTACATTATACATTACATAAATAGTTTTTTCCAGCATAGAAAGGGTGGGCAGAGAGAACCTTGTGTTAAGAAGCTCCATTCCCCAAAACACGCAAAATTTGCGACACATTCAGTGTTGAAAGTGCGGAATTCGCCCCAAGCAAGGAAATGATAATCTATCTATATTTATACTTATAACAAAATCGTAACGGCTCGGTGTTCCACTATATTGCTATAAATAATTGTTTTCTTTAATTGATTGAAACTTTACTATACAGATATTGTTCAAAATTATATTATTATTAGAAAATGAAAAAAAGGCAGATTAGTAAATTAACGTCGGCCGCTGTTACTCTGCACTACATTAAAAAAATCAGCTTCATGCTGTATCCCACACACACAAGAGTAGGCAGTGGGAACCTAGTCTAGTCTAGGAATAGCATTAAGACACTCCATTCCCCACTTTTCACCGAATTCTGGAGGCATAACATGTTGAGTAGAGGATGTTTGCCTGGACACCATGGCAAAGAAATGTAAATATAAATTTAAATAAATATTTCAGCTCCTCGAGTGAGGATCGAACCCCCACTCATTATGTTTTACAGTCACACTTTGTGCCCCTACACCTCGACTGGCCTCTTAGCTCAACAATGAATAAACAAAAGGCGTCAAAATTTCACCATTAGGCGTTTTCCTCCGCACTAAAGCTGGAGGCTGAGGTCTGGACGCCGCCACAGGGAGAGAAAGATCTAGAAAATATTCCACTCTGTCTGACTGATGAAAACATTCCTGGCACTCTAGTGTCGATACTAGGAAACCTCGAAACACCTGGAATGGGAAATATATGGTAAATTTAGTGTTAATCTAATTCAATTAAATTAATTCTAGTTCTCGAGCCATTGCATGTAAAATGATGGAATTGAAAATATTAAATATTTTATTTTCCCGTTTTGGATTAGAATCCACAACCGTCGCGCTTAGTCATACGTACAGGCTTGTGGAACTGCGATAATACGGTCTTATTTGATAAAGGAGACTGATGTTACTTATTCATTAAATATGAATATCTACATAGATAAGATCTGGTAATGAAGAAGGTAATGTAGATAATGAAGATTTCAAGACAGTGAAGATCTGGACATGCTAGTTGTGGTGCAAATATGTTTCCAAATGGATTAGGGACCTATTTTAGTCGAAAAAAAAATATTTTATTTATTTATATTTTAAAGTAATAATTTAGTTAAAATGTATTATATTATTTGTATTACCAGGGAGAGACATGAAAATAATTTATATGTTTAGGTACTACTGTCACATCATGCCAAAATGGGTTATAAATAAAATATTTTTCAGAAAATAAATGAACACACCTGTTCAGGTCTAAGCATAGTATCAGAGGCCTGTTGTCCGTAGAACTTCACCTTCTGTTTGACCTCTCCATCCACTTTGGCTGGGTCCACCTTGGAGCTCATGCCCAGGCTGCTTAGGATCACAGACTGATACCGTCGGAGATCTTCTGATCTGAAAAAGAAATGTTCTCTTAAAGTTATATAATAATTTAGGGTATCCTAAAACATAATGCTATTTTTAGTTTGAAATAGAATATTTGTTTTATATAAATGGACCGGTGAAAATTTATTTCCTCGGTCCGGTAAAGAGGAAAAGCGCGGCGTTAAGCTCCGCCATTCAACAACAAAGCAATGCCTCTAGAAAAACGAAAGTGTCTTAATGGAAATGGAGAGTCTTAACACATTAGGTCCCTAGGTATCCTCTGACAACCATGCTATGTGCAATATACACCGTAAAAAAAAACCTGTTAAATATTGTACTGCCTGGGAAACAAGTGTCTCTATGTCTGATATGAATGATATTATATATAGATGTTTTTAGTTTAGATGATCTATTAAAGTACATACATCTTATAAAATCTATACTAATATAATAAAGCGGAAGAGTTTGTTTGTTTGTTTGTTTGAACGCTAAGATCTCTGGATCTACTGGATCAATTTACTTTGTTTTTGTTTTGTATGAAAGCTGTATTCTTCAGAAGTGCTATAGGCTATATAATATTACATTACACATATATACTAATAAATTAAAATACTTTCTAATTTGACATGCAATTTATTCTGCCATATTAATAACAACCGTCGTCGCTACGCGACCGCGTTCGTTACCGCGTCATTTTGATATTCATCCTTATGAAAATAAATATAATAGTCACTTTTAGCATTTCATCTAGATTGAAATTATATTTCTATAGAAATTATATTCTTATATTTCAAGCAGGCGTAGCCCGTCCGGGTCCGCTAGTGATATATACTTTTATTGTACTTTAAAAAACATATAAGTAAAACAAAATTGAGATATTCGTTAACAATGGTGGGCTTATTTCTAAAAGAAATCTCTTCCAGCCAACCAAAGGAAGTGGATATGACTGTCCAACAGTGGGAAGAGATTACAGTGCAGTTTTTAACACAGAGAGAAAAATAAATAAGAAATTAAAAGTAATAATAATAAAGAAGACACATAATGATTCAAATACATAAATAGCTACATATACATCCAAAGACATGCATCCTATATACATATATACTGTAATTACAAATTAAATAAATAAATAATAGCAAATACATACATACTAAATTTATGATAATAAGTACGTATACATAAATATTTATACTTATAACATACATATTTATACTTACATACATACACATACGTACACACCTACTTACATACATATATATATATACATATACATATACATAGATACATATATACAAACGAGTGAAGTGTGGAAAAAAAAAACTGTCTGAATCCAGTGAGTTAATTGTTCACAGCAGTGAGTAAATGTTTTTTCAATTGGGATTTAAAAGACATTAGGGAAGGACTTCTTTGGATAGGGATGGGGAGATCGTTCCAAAGTGATGCGGCGTACACTGTGAATGATTTGTGGCGGAATTTGGTATTGCTCCTAGGTATTTCGAGCGCCGGAATAACGCACGATCGCCTAGAACGTGAAGGACGAGGGAGAATGTTGAAGCGGGAACGTAGGTAAACAGGAAAATTGTGGTAATTAAGGATCTTGAAAAGTAAAGTAAGGATGTGCATATCACGGCGAAGACGAATTGGGAGCCAATTAAGTTGAGCACGAAGTTGAGAAACGTGGTCATACTTACGTAGATCGAAAATGAAGCGTATAGCGAGATTTTGAAGTCGCTCTAATTTATTAAGTAGCTCCTCGGTCGCATCCAAATAGCAAACATCAGCGTAGTCGAGAATTGGAAGAAGAAGACATTGCGCTAGCATAATTTTGGTTTTTCGAGGGAGAAAGTATTGGAGACTTCTAAGAGAATGGAAGGAGAAATGCATGCGCCTGCTGATTGCATTAATATGCGGCGCCCAAGACATGTTACAATCCATTATAAGACCCAAGTTCCTAACCTCACTACAATACGGTATTGGCACTCCAGAGTAGCGTATCGCTGGTACAGAATCCCAGTTGATTTTGTGTCTAAGTCTATTACTGCCTATAATAATAGTTTGTGATTTTTTAGGGTTAATTAATAGACCAAAAGATTGAGCCCACGACTGTATAGCACCAAGATCGCTATTTAAGTTTTTTATGGTTTCAGCCAATTCATTCAAATAACTGTGACGGTAAAGCTGCAAATCATCTGCATACAGATGAAAGGGAGAAGTAATGATTCTAGAAATATTATTAATAAAGACAGAAAAGAGAAGTGGAGAAAGAACGCCGCCTTGGGGAACGCCAGCAGTGAGTTCAAGCCAAGTCGATGTGATATCGTTTGCTTTCACACACTGTCGGCGGCCGAAGAGATAAGAACGGAACCAATTTATCGCTGTAGTAGAAATATTGACTGCTCGAAGAGTGCCAAGAAGTATATCGAAGTCCACAGAGTTAAAAGCACTGCTGAAATCCAGCAAAACCATAACAGTAAGCTTGGTGTTCTCCATAGCGCACCGTATATCCTCCGTAATATTCAGCAGTGCTCCAACTGTGCTGTGGAAGGGACACAGTAGATTGTTGGATGAGAGAAAGGAATAAAGCTGGGTATTGACTAAAGATTCGAGGACTTTGGATAGAACAGGGAGGATAGATATAGGACGGTAATCAGTGACATTGGAGGGATTAGATGTTTTGGGTAATGGAATGACATGAGCATTCTTCCATTGTGAAGGAAAGACATTATTGGACAGTGAATAGTTTATAATGTGGGTGAGCACTGGTGCAATGCCTTCCAACACAGGAAGAATCATCTCAAGGGTGAGATTATCAACTCCAAAGGCTTTGGTGGAAATGGAGCTAACACACTTCTTGACATCATCCTCTGATACAGCTTTAAAAGAAAAGGGAATGGAGTCTGGTAGGTCAATTCGGGACAATAAAGTAAGTGTTTCAGATTTTACTATAGGATTTATACTCAATGGTGGAGTAGTGAAAAAAACATTGAGAGTATTAAGATCCAATGAAACTTGACGAGTTTCAGTGGTTTTGCCTACACCAAACGACTCCAAGAATCTCCATACTTGTGCCTGACTGAGATTCTGAATAGTATTATGGAAGTAGCGACGCTTAGCATCCCTACACATTCTGTTGCAGATGTTTCGCAGCTTTTTATACACAGTGAAATTTTCTGGAGTAGGAGATTTTTTGTGCTTAAGTTTGGCTCTGTCGCGTTTTGCCATAATATTCCTAATAACATCAGTTAACCAAGGGGCAGGCGCATGCTTCATACGAACTGGTCTTACAGGGGCATAGATATTGTAAATGTTAATCAGTTCAGTTGTTAAAGATTCAACCATATTGTCAATATTAGCAGATGACATTAGGAAAGACCAGTCGATGTTCCTCACCTCCTCTCTTAAGCGTTCAACATCCATATGCTTAAAATTGCGCTGAAAAAAAATTTTGCCTCTGAACTTAGGCGGACGTAATTTATAGGAAAGAAAGATAAGATCATGAAAAGAAAACGGAGCGGTAGTTTGACCGTGAGAAGAAACAAGATTAGGGTTAGAGACTTTAACAAAAGTGTTCTACGGTCGTTTTTTAAAAGGCAAGTATTTAAATCGCCCATGCAAATCATATGTTCATATTGGGGTCGGAGGATCTCAAAAATACCATCCAGAGTACTAAAATAATTAACTTGGTCATTCGGTGAGTACAAGACTCCGACAAGTACATTTGTATGACGCAACGACAACTCTAGGAAAAGGTATTCGAGAGACCCATTAGGTTGAGAAGGAGAGCAAGAAACGACACGGGCCGGTATGTTGTCGCGAAGATAAATACCAACGCCACCACCACCACGACCAGTGCGATCATTGCGATATAGGTAGCGAGGAAAGCGATGGTTTTAATCAGGTCTCAGAAATAAGTATACAGTCAACTACACCGGAGCTAAAGGATGCGAGAAGATCAGTATAGTGAGCTGGAATGCTCTGCGCGTTAATATGCACCAAGGAGAGAGCTGTAGAACAATTATTGTCAAAAATTTTCGACAATTTATCGAAAAGTGGTTCAGAATCAGAGTTTTCATCACTGTCAGCACTATCATAAATACTAGAAGAACATGAAAAATATTCAAAATCATCCAACATAAATTTAATATTTAAATAAATATACAGAATATATAAATAAAATTATAAAAAAATATAATATAAAATATAAAAATATAATAAAAATATAACTATTAATAATACCTGCACAAGTTGAATAAAATACATTTTTACACTAAAAAATAAACAAAAAACAAGTTAAAAGTTACCAGTTATAAAATCTAAGAAAAAACGGAACGTGAAACAAATCAAAATTATGACAGTTGACAACATAGATATATGACATATGTCAAAATGTAGAAAATAAACAAAGTTACATATGGCAGTGCACTAAATTTGAGGGTTAAAAAATTTAATTTTAGATTTGGAATTTGAAATGAGAAACATACAGTGTACCCTACATTTTTTACATTGTACTATTAACCGGCCAAACTAAAATGATGTAAACAGACTATTTGCTAGAAGTGGGCTTCTTTACAGGACCTTTTTCTATAAGTTGTTTGAGTTCCGGCAGAGTGGAAATCTTGATCGTCGAATTACTTGGCAATAAAATAACGACCATACCATCTGACGTCCAACATTTCTTAATGCCAAAGTGCTTGCGTGCTGCAGTGAACACCTCCTGGCGAGGTTTAGTTAGAAACTCTGTCACAGTTATCTTTGTGCCTTTCAACTTAGTTTTCGCCTTCCATACGCTGGAACGAAGCTGGCAGCTATTGAATCTGACAAGTATGGGCCGGGCAGAGTCTCTTTTGACACCCAACCTGTGGCACGACTCAATTGCAGTGGACTTGGTATCTGACATCTTGAAATGGTTGGATAATACCTGAAGCATCTTCTCCATAACATCCTCATTAGTATGCTCTTCTAGACCATGGAACAGTAGAACTTTTCTCCTGGATTGTGCCTCCAAGCGATCTAACCCAACTACTATATGCTCAATCTGAGACTTTAAAAGACCAAGTGTTTTCCACACAAAGGACTTGAAGGAGTTAAACTCGGCAGTCAAGGTTTTTAATGTGGGATTGGGGACCGCAGAACCAGACTGTGACAAATTCTTCTCAAACTCACCCATTCTGGATGTAAATACAGCGGAGAGCTCTTCCATACTTTTTAAAAGTTGATCCACAGGCATATTTATAGTGATATTGGTGTAGAAAATAAGTGTGTGAGTGTAGTTACTATCAACTTAAGCACAGGTATTTAAAATTTCAATACATATATGTACTTTTAAAAACTTTTACATAAAATAATTACAGAGCTTTTAAAAACGCGTCTATCTACTTTTGTGTCTACCCGCCAAAAAAAAGCTATGATATTATATATTTGTAAATATTCCTTAAAATGGGATCTAAGTCCATTACATTTATTGTTATCTATGTAGTAATAATTACATGTAAATAATATATTTGTAGTGAATATTGAATTTTGTAGATTATTTCAGAAAAATATTTTTTTCATCATTACAATTGCCTATCAGTACAATGTAAAAAAAAAATCAATCCCCATTTCTCACCTCACAGCCTCAAGCAAATGTCGCAATAGTTCATGAGCATCATGCTGGTCGCCGCCACCAAACTGGGGTAACTTGTTCACTAGCGCCGATAGCAACTTTCGGGGTGTGTACACTCCACCTTCACCTTAAAAAAATAATTTTTTTAGCGTCATGCTGTATCTCGTTCATACTAAGGTACACAGGGAACTTGAAACCATCCACATTCAGACAATTCCATTCCTCACTTTCTGCCGAATTCTGAAGGTAGTGTATGTTGAGTGTTGAAACCTCATTACTAAGAAAATTTTGCCTTCTTACTGATGCAATAAAATGAAAATATTTAATATTTCATTCCCTCGATTGTGAATCAGACTCAAAACCTGTCATGTTACAATGCTTGTGCTCCTGCGCTACAACTGGCCTCACTTTTCTTTACCTATCCCTATGGTTTCATCCACAGATGGACAAGTCAGACAGGTCATATGCAATAATTTATCTGTATGTGTATTATCAGAAAACAGGTAGACATGCCATTTTAGCCTACATAACATTAATTAAATAACAGAATAACAAGTGTTTATTTATAAATTTAAATAAATTACATCATTATATTGTTACTATGTCTGTATATTTAAAATATACCAGAATGTTTCAGAATATATTTAGCCATTTCCAGCCTTTAATAGACTTATTTATTATGAAACTTAGTATTTAAAAGATTTAAAGCCTTATTTTTACACAATATGTGAAGCCATAGTATCTTTTTGTAGTTCTTTTGTGATTTAATGGAGATGTCAACTTCACACGGTCTCCCGTACATAGGAGAGTAGGCAGAGGTAACCCAGTGTTAAGTGTGTTGTATATATAAGTAATATATATATAAGAATAATGATAATAATTCAGATTTTAAAATCATGACTACACATGAAATTCAACTCTATTTTGAACATAATGTTTAAATACTTCATCTCCACTTTAGACCTAAATTCAAGACATTGTGTCTTTCCAGTTGAGGAAATGAAAATAATTCAGTCCCCTGCATGGCGATAGTGTCCACAACCTCAATCATCCACAACAAGTATTAAGTATCTGAGCCAAAATTTTCCCAGATTTGTATATTTTCTTTATACATTTTTCCATATCTACTATCTAATATTTCATTATATATTTTTAGTCATTATGTTGTCTTAAGATTATTATTTAAAAGTACATAGTAAATAAAATGAGGCAATACTTTTGATATAAAATTGAAATTAAAAAGAAATAAACATATTCCAATTATAACTTAGTTTTAACTAAGTTTTTTTTCTGTATCATATAGCAGAATAGGCAGTAGATAGCTAGTTATGAGAGTCTGTTCCCCATGAATTCCATAATTGTCCAGAGATTATGTGTTGAGTGGGAGAACTCATTAATGCATTTTGTTACCAGTGCGAGGAAAATGAAATAATTTAGTTTCACGTGGGAATCAAACCCATTACTAACAAGTGTACAGTCAGAATCACAAAAATTTGAAGTGTATTTTTCTTTCAAATTCATATTCATGATTGTTAGAGTTATTACTACAGATGTTGATATTTAAAATTATGTTTTGGGACACCACATTACATGTGAAAATAGGTCAAACTAATTTTACATTCTATTTTGGTTGACTTAGAAGATATTTCTTTTTTTGCATAATATTTACACTTGTTAGAAACATTTGCACTAAATATTTTTTTCAATATTTAAGTTTTATATAATGGTGATAATATACATATCACTATGACAATGCCTATATTTATCATGTTTTGTTAATATCACACTGGGCTTAATAAATAAAAAGAATAAGATTAAGATATCTTGTCTATGTCAATGCTATAACTTGGTTGTTAAGGAAGTTAATAGAATTTCCTACAAATACAAGCTAATGAAATTTATGATTTTTTTAAGTACTCAAGAAAACAACATATTAAACTTACCTGCTTGTAATTCTGCTAAGGTCTCAGCCAAAGTTCTTGTTAGAGTTCCCCATTCTGCTAACTGCCCTGTTATTGGTGGAAGCTCCACTTCTTTGCCCTCATCACTATTGTTGTCTGCTTTGAGCTTCAATTTACCGCCTGGTAAAGTAAACCTCTCTCCAGGAGTTGCCAACTCTTGAAGAACATTTAATAAATAAGGAGTTTGAACCAAACACTGCATCACAGAGTTGAAGAAACATGTGTTCCCTAAATTGGTCAATCCACGAACTCTGGGCAAGTTCAGAGCTATAGCCTTATCTTTGCCTTTATCTCGTGACATTGATTCTACTGGCATTGTTAATTCTAGCATTGGTCCTTGACTTTCAAGTGGTAAAGCTATAGGAGGTAATTTAGGATTGCTCGAGGCTTGCTTTTTCAAATATTCGATGCACTCATGGAGTTTTTTGGAGCTAGAGGCTGTGACTTCATTGTTACAATTGTAACAATAGATTTCCCAAGTAGTAGAGTTAGCAGTTAGAGCATGACAGTCAGAGTGCGGCGTATTAAAGTGGTTCAGGGCGTGTTTGTTCCGTGCTCGACCACATAGTTGGCTTCCGCATCGTAGGCACATCCATAACGTAAGGTCTTCTTCATAGTTAGGGTCGGCGACTTCGATCTTAGAACTCTTTTTGCACTCGGCACATTCTTTCTCGAAGCCAGCAGTTTTTAATGATTTTTTCAGTTTCGCAAGGTCCACAGCTTTAGCTACATGAGGACATGCGGACTTGATAGTTTCGTCGCACGATTCCGTGGATTCGTCTCCATTTTCACTTGGATCGCTTTGTCTCTTCTTTTTAACCATGGTCGCGCTAATCTAGGTTAGGATTCGCCTGCAACGTAATCAGATACTCATTTAAGAATAACTGCAACAGCACAAAAAGAACAATTTGACAAATCTGTGTCGATAACCATTGCACGCGTGACAACGCACATTCACTAAAAGAAAACCTTATTAATAGAAAGATATAGTGTGTTTAATAATTACGAATGTTATAAACTTACAATTACATGTGACACCTAATAATTATAATATTTCTAAGACGTCACGAATAATATAATATTTCTAATCTTCGAAATTTTGTCATAGAAGTAAACCACGATCGTCCGACATTTTTGACAATGTTACCATTATATAAAAATACTATTTAAGACAAAGTGCACATTGCAAATAAAATCGATAAATTTTAATGAAATAGATTAATAGATCAAAGGATGGCAATTTGTTAAGAATCTAAGTCAAAATCTCTAAGCTGCCACCTGGCGGTGAATACAGTAATCAAATTTATGAAACGTCAACATGATATGATTTTCATTCGTGATGGAATTTTATTATCAACTTTGAAATTCCTATTGATTTAGTTATAATTAAACCATATTTTATAAATAAATACAAATAATTTAACAGTGATGTCATTACCGTGAAAATTTTAAACAATATGTAGTTTGTGAGTAATTATTCAATAAACGTATATCGAAAAGTCGTTGTTGTGAATGATAGTTTACAAGAAATATTAGTAAAAATGTCTTTACCGGGCAATGGCATTTTTGTGGTGCAAGGCGAGATGGCCATGCTGGTCACCGCCATGCGACGGAGCACCCGCTGGGGCTCACATTCATTTCCAAACGAGGAGTATGACGTGCTCATGAGAACCTTCCAAGACTTGAAAACTATCTTAAACCAAGTGGATGACTTGCGTCTCTTAGATCCTGCGACTTACTTAGGTCCTTTCCTAGAAGTGATCAGAAGTAAAGAGACTACTGGACCGGTGACTAGTCTAGCTCTATCTGCTATACATAAATTTCTATCATATGGTTTAATCGGTAAGAATAAAGTTATATGTTTATTTTGAGTAGTGATATTAGCAATTTAAGAATTGTAAAACAAAATGTGTTAAGGTTTACTGTTTTACAGATATGTATAAACAATGTACATTTTAATAATGCAATTATCACACAGGCAAAAACTTCACATATATAGAATTTTTTGTCAATTTATACTGCCTATAATATACACTGTTTATATTATTCTTATTAAATTGAAT
Organism: Heliconius melpomene melpomene; assembly: GCA_000313835.2. Classification (NCBI taxonomy): domain Eukaryota; kingdom Metazoa; phylum Arthropoda; class Insecta; order Lepidoptera; family Nymphalidae; genus Heliconius; species Heliconius melpomene. Next base: position 218,419 of record HE671545.1, read on the forward strand.
GTATTTTTCTTTATGTATATCACAGTAAAAATTATCTTAAAAACAAATTTAAATTATATTTAAACTTTACAGAATTAAATTTCCTATTTAAATACTATTAGAGTGAGAACAGTCCAGTAATTACTTACATATTTTTAGACCCTACACATCCAAGTGTTCCTGCTACAGTGGAAGACATAGCAGATGCCGTAACTCATGCCCGTTTTGTTGGCACTGATCATTCTTCTGATGGTGTAGTTCTATTAAAAATATTACAAGTAAGTTTTGTGTAGGTTTAAATGCTAAACAATTTTCCCCACAAGTGATGGGTACTTTTAACTAACATTTCTTAGCTTCATCTTCAGAGGGAACCTAGTGTTAATTATGTTAATTCACTTTTATCACCGCTGCAGAGAAATTAAATAACTCATTCTCCTGAGTGGGAATCAAACTCACAAATATCATATTTGTTAGACTGTCACTCATGGTCCTACTGACTTGTTATTAATGTTACTAATTGTAATTTAATTTTAATATTAACATAATTGCATCAGTGCTTATGATTGTTTTATCTTATCATTATTTGCTTTATAAATGTTCTGCTTTTAAGTAAATTTTAGTTGTAAAATGTTTATATATACTTTTTTTAGCAGTTTAATATTAGGTACTACTAACACTATACTAGACAACAACAATTCCTCTGAACAACTAATGATATGAAGGATATACTCGAAATAAACTTAAAATACAATAAAGCACAAAAGACTAATATGAGGTTAACTCTTAAGGTTCACTCTTAAGGCTTCCTCTGCATACCTGGCTACATATAAAACCTAGTACTAATTACATAGTTGAGTACTGATTGAACCCACAACTGTTGCACAATACGGACTGTATTGTAATGATCAAAATACTATGGAAGTAACAGTATATATATTGTCTATAAATATATGTAATGCATGTAATTTATATCTTATATTGTAGTAAATATATATATATATATATATATATATATATATATATATATATATGTTGGACATAGGCCTCTCCAATGGCACGCCAGCAGTGGACGAGGACAGGCTGATGATAAATATATGTACTTTTTGTATGGTATAGTTTCAAAATTGTAATATTTTTTAGGTTCTTCGTACATTGATGCTGAGTCCTGAAGGTGCGATGTTGACTGATGAGAGTGTTTGTGAAATTATGCTCAGCTGCTTCAGGACATGCTTTGAAACAAGACTGACAGGTAAAAAATTTTTTATGATAAAACTCTTTCTATAAATATAAACCATAATACTATATACTTTTAATTACACAAGAGGAATAAATTTTACATTTTTAAATATAAATATGTAGTTGTAAAAAAAACATTTAAAAATTTAAAAATATATATATTATTATTAAAATTGTAACATATATTTAAATATACATATATTTATGATGATGAAATATTGTGAGTTTTAACTATAATTTTAATTACTTATCAGAATAGAATTTACTTTTCATAATGTATAAAAAATATTGTTTTAGAGCTCCTTCGCCGCAATGCTGAACAATGTCTAAGAGATATGACACAGCTGATCTTCATGAGACTGCCGCAGTTTCCACTGGAAGATAGTGCCACTAACTTCACCACTTTGGGTCTTTCTTTAAAAAGACGAGATAAGTCTGCAAAAAAGAAGGCTACAGCTAGCAGTAAGATTGTTAATTTAATACTTTTTAAAATTTATATTTAGTAAATGCAATTTCTTAGGATTGTTTTTTTCAATAATAATATGGTAAAATTGTAATAAACTAACCCGTAACTGTTAACGTGACAGGTTGTGGGTTCAATTCCCATTTAAAATTTTATTCATTGTATCATGCAGTATGAGTTATCTCAGAGTTACCTACTTTAAAACGTGCCTTGTGTCACAAATCTTAGTTATTTGAATTTGAACATGGAAACAAAACCTCGGTTAATAATTTATTAAACATGCGAAGTATAAATGAATGTAAATCTGAATAAACTAATTTAATTTAAAATCGTGTTTTCCTCTATTCTCAAAAGATGGCGTTGTACGTATCTGAATCGCGCTATCATTGCGTTCAGTGTTTTCTAATAAATATGTGAATCATATACAGGATGTTTAAAAAGGGTGCTCGCCGCTTGTATAGCGCGCGCGCTGTTGCGGGCGCGCGGGGTATGGTCATCAAGACATACCCAGCACGTTATTTTTGTGGAGGGAGGCTGTTGGTTACCCCTTATGTGCCGGCGCCTCCTGCAAGAATACACTTACAGTTGAAACTCGATTAACCGGACAAATTGTTGTCGTTAGTCATTCGGATAATCGAATGTATAATTTTGTGCAGATGCGTCACAAAATTGTAATACGTAATTACGTATATTAAATTTTCAAAAGCAACAATCTTCAATCAACAAAAATCAACGTATATTAAGAAATTATTAACATTTTTCAATATAATATGATTTATACACATATAAATTACGTACGCATTTATTTACATATAAATTTACTTAGATTTAATTATAAAGGATGACTATCGCGGTTGATAGTCCGGATAATCGCGAATCCGTATAACTGAGGGCCGCATAATCGAGTTTCTACTGTATTTATATATTAGAAAATTATTCTAAACTCGTCGAACTCTATTTTTTATGGGATTTTCACTGAAAGATAAAGAAGTTTGTAGAACAGATATAGGCAATTTTTAATCCCGGAATTCCCGCGGGATCGGGATTTACGCAGGGAAAACCTATAAACCCAAATTTATTAAGTGCATAACAGTATAGATAACTAGCTTCACGCTGTATCCCGCACACAGCAGGGTAGTAAAAGGGAATATAGTGTTAAGACACTGCATTCCCCATTTTCCACCGAACAATACCATAGCCGTGTAGATAACCATACTACACTAACTAATCAATTATAATTAATATAATACTAATATACACTTATATATAATTTAAGGCCGTCAAAATTAAAAGCATAGTAAAGTATAACATATATAGTATATTTTTATTTGTATAAGTCTATAAATTTGAACATAAAATAAATAATGAATACTTTTATTTCACAAAAACTTAAATAATGACATAATATATATACAAGCATGGTTGGGTTCACTATAGGCAAATAACTATTAGTATGTTTCAATGTCAACAGACACAAGTACTTTGGAAAGGAAATCGTCAATCACAGAGCAACCTGTCGACAATGAAACGGAAGTGGAGAAGCCGAGTCCCGTGCAACAGCATAAGTTAGTATGAAAATAAATTTATTTTGTTTAGATAATTTGTTTTTTAATGTTTAGATAATATATTTTAAATTATATTAAATTGACACCTATTGTGTTAATAATATTGATTTTGTGATTAATAATATATTAATTTTGTGTATAATAATTTTAGAAAAAATGAGCGCGAGGGCCTTAATCTTTTAAGGCCCTCGTGACGCAGTACTTCACAGCGTCTGTCGTAAACGCGACGATTATAGGTTCAATTCTCACTAGAGGGAATGAATTATTATTTTCACGTTGAAATGATAAAGTGCAATGTTGAGTTCGGCCACTCCAAGTCTCGAAAATTATACAAAAAGTGGAAAGAAAATGTCTCAACACTAAGTTTACCTTTTTTTCGTCTGATTGATTACCTTGCTATATGCGGGATACAGCGAGAAGATTAAAAAATATTATTTTACACTAAAATCCACATATTTTTTACAGCCAAGACAAAAACCTGTTAAACGAAGCGGAAATAACGATAGAACCTGTGGACTCCGTTAAGAGTCCAAAAAAACACACTCGCCACTCATCAATGGACCTGGCCAATGAAAATGCGTCCATTACCCAAATATTAGAAAAGTGTGTGAGTAATACTGAAACTGAATGTAGTGAGGAGGTGAAGAAGAGCGAGGAAGAAGAAGTACAGGTGGAAGGTTAGGAAGTATATTTTTTAATTATGGTTTGAGTGGTATGGTTTTTTTAGATTTTTTTATATGTTTGAATAGAGCAAAGAGAAAATTTATAAAACAAACTATTTCCACCTGTCCGCCCAAAATGAGGGTTGTTCTTAGCGTGTACATACTGTTCATTTGTTTCCATGTAAGTGTTAAAGTTTGTTAATTGTAATTTACTATAAACTCTACATTTCAGAAGTAAAAGAAGAGGAGCCACAAGAAAAAGAAGAAATTCAAACAGAGAATGTAGAGAAATTAGAAGAATATGTGAATCATAGAGGAATAAGATTTACCCCGCAAGATGAGTCACTTAACTTACAGCCGTATGGACTTGTTTGTGTTCGAGAGTTGTTTAGGTTAGTTAGTGTCTAGTGACCAGATAAGATGGTTGTAGGTTCGATTCGAGCAAGTTGTAGAACATAACGTTAAAATATCAAAAGATAGTTTTTATTATTAGTTTTTAACAATATTAGATCGTAATTTATATACGTATTTTTTTTTATTTTTATAATATTCTCAAGAATAAAATATTTAGGACACAAAAGTTTTGTGTGCTGTTTTAGATAAAAATGATTTTCTAATATAAATTACAGGTAAACGAACTTCAGGATATTTTTTAGATTGTACATTATATTCTGTAATGCTTTTGCCGTTTGCTAATTTGGTTTCTTCTTAGAAATCATTCACTCCTCTTCTTATTACTACTTATACTAAAATTGTAACATTTTTTTAAAAATTCCAGATTCCTAATATCCCTCTGCAATCCATATGATAAACAGAACACAACGGAAATGGTTCAGCAGGGTCTTGCACTGATATCCACCGCCCTAGAAGTGGGCGCCGACCACATAGCACATAGACCGTCTTTGTTGTACTTGTTGAAAGATCCATTGTGTAGGAATTTACTTAGTGTGAGTTTTTAATATTTTTTAGTGTAGGTTTTTGTAACATAAGTATGTTAAAAGCAATATTTAAAAACGAATTTGGATTTATATTCGCTCCTCTTTGAATTATCAAGTTTTATTGAATTGTGTCGAATTTCTTATACTATTGTTTTAGTAAGTTTATTTTATTGGCATCTCTTTTATTGTAAATACAACTTTTTTGTAAAATTAAATTAATACAAATTAAACAAATATTCAATGTAATATTATTTTTTATTTCAACAGTTTAATATATATATATTTTATGTTTCAGTTACTAGACACAGAAAGAATACCAATATTCGCTCTCGATCTACAAATCTGGTTCCTACTCTTAGAAGCGCTCCGAGTCCACCTCAAATACCAAATGGAGGCGTTCTTCAAGAAAATCATAGAATTAGTATCCGCCGACACTACTAAATCAATTTACGAATTAAAAGAAATACATCATATCGCATTAGAAAATTTAGCTCAAATATTCAGAATACCAGGCTTATGTACTGAGTTATATTTAAATTTCGATTGTGATATATATTGTACCAATGTTTTCGAGGAATTAGCTAAGTTATTATCGAAAAATGTTGTTTCGTCAACAGCTTACAACATACATACAATGTCGTTAGAAGCCATATTGACTATAATAGAGGCGATAGAGGTGGGCACAATGCAGAAAGAAATAGAAATAGTAGAAAATAATGAGAGAGAGAGAGAAATAGAGCCTCGTCACGTTACTTTAGAGCTAGGTGGTATGGATGATGTATCGGTGGTCAGTGACCACGTGACACACGATATTAGTCAGTACTTTAGTGGTGGTAGAATGAGTAGATTGAAAGTGTCTACGGATTTGCCGTCTGAAGCTGAATTGGACCATGTTAGGGATATGAAAAAGGTTATTATTGCTGGTTTTTTTGGGTTATTAATTGGGACTTTAAGGTTGGGTTTAAATATTAAAGTTTTTGTCAATTGAGTTGTTAATAGTTATTTTTTGCTTGGAGAAACACAAAATAATATGACATCGTTATTGGTTAATTTAAATAAAATTGCATGCTCCATTTTTTGTACGCTTAGTATCTACTTCCAGTACACTAAATGTTGTGTCCCAAACCTAAGACAAACTTGCACTAAAACTCTTCCATTTTTTTTTATTTTAATACATATTTTGTTTACAGTGGGTAACTCAAGGAACAGAATTATTTAATCAAAAACCCGAACGCGGTATAGAGTTTTTAATGGAGCACGGTGTGTTCACAACCCCGCTCGACCCACACCAAGTGGCCATGTTTTTAAGAGAGAACCCCGATTTAGATAAGAAACAGATTGGTATGTATCATATATTGCTTTATTTGTTGTTCCGTTTTTTTTTGTATATAAATGTTTCTGAAATTTGTCACACACATTCTGTGACAAATTTTCAGGGCACTCAAGTAATGATGCAATACTAGTGTAAAAAAATATCAAACATATAATTGTTAAGAGCTTTTATATTTCATTCTTAGTAATGGTATCTATCAGTATTTGTCGTATTTTCAGGCTTCTACTTTTTAATTAATTTATTTTTTATTCAATTTTTTATTCAATTTAGAAAAGAAATTATATTGTTTTAAGAAAAAATAAACAACATTTTTAAAATCCCCAGGTGAATACATCTGTAAACGTTCATCTCGAGACGAGGACTCTGGCCCCAGCATCCTCACAGCGTTCGCGTGCTCCTTCGACTATACAGGCCTTCGCCTTGACATAGCACTCCGCCACTACCTCGAGACATTCAGGCTGCCCGGCGAGGCCCCCCTTATATCGCTCGTCATGGAGAAGTTCGCGGAGAGATGGCATGTTAGTAATAACAATAATACACACACACAAAACCTTTACCCAACCATATCTGAAACATTCTGTGTTAAATTGTTGTATTGTTGTAAAGGTAATTGATCTCAAGGCCTAATTTCGTTGAAAAATATTTTAAATTGAAATTTATTTGATTTTTTTAATAAGTAAATCGACAATAACTATTAACAAAATTGAAATTCCATTCATATAAAATTTAATCCAGAGCACAAACGGCGAGCCGTTCGCGAACACGGATGCTGCGTTCCGCCTCGCGTACGCCGTCATCATGCTCAACGTGGACCAACACAACAATAATGCTAAGAAAATGAACCCGCCCATGACTGTTGAAGACTTTGTGAGGAATCTGCGAGGCTGTAATGGTTCTGACGACTTTGAACAACCCATGTTGGAATCTATTTATCATGCTATTAAGTGAGTGGTTTAATATTTTGTTTTATTTTTTAATTAAGGGTATGTATGTATATATGCCTATTTCTTTAGTATAGCTTATAATTCAAACAACTAGAATGATTGACATCTTTCGTCAGAATAGTACTGATAGCGACATAGGTTATATAATTTCCAATAGTACCCGCAATTAAAAATTAAACTGGCGACATTTTTTTTCTAATAATGTACTAATTAAAGAGCCAATATTCACGATTCTACCCAGAAACGAGGAAATGGTAATGCCAGCGGAGCGCGTGGGTCCACTGCGGGACGCGTACCTATGGCGCGCCCTGCAGCGGCGCGCACGTACCGCCGCGTACCGCGCCGCGCCGCCCCGCCCGCACGCGCTACACGCACGCCTGCTGCCGCCCGCCGCGCCGCCTGCACTGGCCGCGCTGTCTGCCGCCTTTGAGAGGTATCTTTATTCTAAAGAGGTATTTCTATTTCGAATTTTCATCTTAAGACACTTCACTACACTTTTTTTGTGTTCTTAACAGCTAAAAAATTAAAATAATTAATTTTCCAATCTTAATTATAATATGTTGAATGGATTTTTAAATATTGTATACGGAATATTATATACTAACTTATATAAATAGGTCACAACCGCCCGCCCTAGCCGTTCTATCCGCGTACCCGCCCACCGCTCAGGGTGAGGACTGCGCGCTGGCACTGGCTGGCCTGGAGCGCTGCGCGGCGCTGGCGGCGCGCTTGGCGCCACACACGCTCACGCTTGACACGCTCCTGCTGACGCTGTGCAAGTTTACTGGGCTGTTGACGCAGAATTACAGCTCTTATATTGCGATTGGTATGTTTTTTAAGTTTAAAATTTTTCTTTGGTGGGTCTTTTAGGCTCTTTTTTTAGTTTTTGCGGTACTAGATAATGTGATCTCTTGAACGTTGATATGATGTTGGTTTTTTTTATTTTCGTCTATTTGATTAATATTATTTATTTAAGGAACTTTGTTGAAATTAGGACTTAAGAATATTTTATTTCTTAATTAAAATAAACATTTTTATATAATGCCCTTATTACTATGCCTCGATCGTATCATTTAATGATGTGATTATTATTTTTAAGTAAATGAATGAAGTAATATTTTGTAAATAGGATAAAATAAGACATTGTAATGTCCACAATCTATATACTATATACCTGTTTTTTTTTCTGTTTAACAGGGGTATCTTTAGGACAATCAACCAAAGCACAATTGGCCCTCCGGCGTGCGTGTGCTGTGGCGGCGCGACACGCGGATTACATTCGGGACGCTTGGAGACATCTTCTGGAGATACTTACTGCGTTGTTTGTTGGACGACTACTACCTAAGGTAGTAGAGGCTAAAAAAAGTATTTAAAAAAAGAACAATCTAATATGACACTATAAGTTAACTATTTCAATATTTTGCCATACTTTAAAAATATTTAATTTCGTGTTACAGTGTCTCATAGAAGCGGAAGATTATTTAGCACCCGAAGGCAAAGTGTCGCTCATCCGCGAAGTGGCAAGAGGATCGGATAGCGGGTTGCTTTCCAGCATATACTCTTATATAGCATTGGGAGAGAGTTGTAAGTATATTTCCTTAATTATTGTTTTTTGTACTGTGGCATTTTAGTACTTTAATCAATAAATGATTACTTTATTTTAAATCAGCTCCACGCTACGAACTTCGAGGAAATAGACCATTTCCGGTCTGCATTATCTGCTCTAATTGCTAACAAATGCTTTGACTCAATGCCGCATTTTGTCTATCAGAGCGATAATATTAACATAATAAATTCCCCCGAATGGGGAAAACAAAACCCGGGAACCTTTGGCTACTCTATATAGATGTTATATTAGAGTAGTAAAGCTAAACAAACATATTATAAAACAATTTATAACTCGTATTTTTTATTATATTATAACATTTTCACAGCCATCCGAGCACCGACACCGCACGAGAGAGCACTAATAGACACAGCCACAGAATGCGTCGCACAATGTAATTTCCCCGGACTGCTCATTAGTGAGACCAAGTTCTTGCAACTGGAGAGTTTACAGGTGTTTAGTTGTTTTTATTTACATTTTACATAGAAATAACAGTATTTTATTCGAAATATGTGATAATCAATGTTAACTCTTTGCTTATTTTATAGGTTAAAGAGAGATTCTTAGAAAGATCCCTCCTTTCAAGAAAAGGATAAAATTTTTAAGTATAATTTTTTTCTTGTCTTTAAAAAATTGATTAATTATTTTACACGAATAGGTATTATTTTTTCATTACAGCGTTTTTATATACAAATTTTATGAAAATATATTTTTAATATACATTTTTAATAGAAGAAACAGAAAATAAACAAAAAAAACTACTTGGCTAGTAGATTAAAGTACAATATATTAATATTCTTTAATATATTAATATGAACGAAGAAAAGTAAAAAAAGGTCTAGGCTCGTGAGGGATTTGAACCCCCGACCGCCACTACTAACAGATCAGATGGGTGCTCTAACCGCTGAGCTAACGAGCCGTTGTGTTAATAAACTCAAATTTGCCATGTATATTTTCCGATATGACGTCATCAATACAATAATGACAATGTCGTCTTTTTAGTACTAACTGACAAGCTAAACGCGGCTTCGCACGCTTAAACGTGTTGTTATATTTTGAATTATAAAAAATCTTTACATAAATTGTGGCCTTTGTTATTCTGATGCATGTATAAGCTGTATTATTGTACAGTTTCATCTAAATCTGTTCAGTTGTTTTTGGTTGAAAGTGGAACAAACATTAATCTTCACAAACTTTGACATTTATAATTTTTTATGGTATATGTTTAATAATTTAAAATTATAGCGATAAACTTTTAGAGAAAAAGTAATCAAATTCTAGGTTGTTTTTTAACTGCATATATGACACATTCATACCAGGGATGGTAAAGGAAACCTTATGTTAAGACTTCGTCCCCCGATTTTCGAGATATTGCGTTTTTAGCGGCGAATCTCAACGCCGTGTCATGTCTTCTTTCCCACCAGAAAATTGAAAATAATAATCTTCCAAACCAGAATCAAAAACAGGACCATCGCGTTAACATTTTTAAATTATCATGTTGACTCTAGAAGCTATTAGTAATTTTTGGTTTTATTTTTTTTGTAATATAATTCATTGTTCTTGTTAATACAAACATAAAATTGTACAAATTACAGGAGTTAATTCGGGCAATGGTAGCGGCTGGTGCTCCACCGGATGCGGAGAGCTTACAAATGAATCCACAATTAGAAGATATTACTGTATTCTTTTTGGAGTTGTTGGTGCAGACACTTGTACAGAATCGGTAATTTTTTTTAAATAGTAATAATAATAATGAATTTTTCTTGGTTTTACAAAATCGTTGATTTAAAATCGATATCGGATAACAATTAGAAAATACTTTACGGTAATTTATATATAATTTTTGAGATAAATATTTTAACTTTGTATAACTTGTTAATGTTAGTTTTGTTAAGTAGAAATTATACTAGTATCAAAATCGTGCGACATTAGGTGCTCTTAAAATATAATATTTTCAAATGAAAATATTAAACTAAACTCATTTTGATCCTAGTTATCTTTATAATAACATTACTTTACTGTCAATAAATTTATATAACAGGGATTGGTTAGGCTAGGTATTCAGTTTCTCATTCTTCGCCGATTTTTCCGACACATTGCATGTTAAGTAGCGGAACTCCACATCTTTGTCTTGTTACTTGGGTGAGGAAATCAAAATATTAAATAATTCATCACTCTGAGTAGGAATCGAACTTACAACTGTCGCGCCGCTGTACCACTGTGCCATGGCGGTCTCTAATATAATGTATAAAACATTTAATACTTCAGAGACCGAGCAATGTCAGTATGGGGCACCGCAGGTCCTCACACAGAAGCTGTAATCCGATGGGCAGGTACCCGAGGGGGGAGTGCCAACAGTGGAGGGGGAGGAGGGAGCTGGGCCCTGTCGCGGTCTTTGACGGCGCTACTGCGCTTAGCCGCGCGGCTGATGAGATGCGAGGCGTGTGCGCCGCCGCTGCTGGCGCATTTGACTCTGTTGTATAGACTGCCGTACAGATTGTTCTATCAGCAGGCGGATGTGGTAAGTGTATTTGTGTTTATGTGTATATGCAAGAATAGTAAGAATTTTTTGGGATCTTGGAGAAATCATTGACAGCTTTACTGCGTTAAGCTACGCGTGGATGACAGCACACCTGGCTCCCCCATTCTTATGTTCACGGTTGTATACTTTTCTGTTAGCAAGTTTAATTATTATGTTTGTATACATAATTATATATATGCATGGTGTAGTGATTATGTTATTTAATAGATTTATAGTAATATTTCTTTTGTGACTGTTCAAATACTGTCTGCAACAAAAATCACTATTTTTAATAAAATTTTGTGATCTAGTAAAATATACATTTAAGATAATAAGCAATACATGCGACCATAAAGAAATTATAATTGAAGACTCCCTTCCAGATATCGTGTGGGCTGTACGAGTTAGTGAAGACATCGGCGCAGAACGTGCACAGCGCGCAGGAGTGGGGCGTGCTGCTGGCGCTGCTAGCGGCAGCGGGCGCGGGCGCGTGGCCCCGCACGCCGCCGCACTCCGCTGCACACCATTATAATACTGGTGTGGAGTTTTATGCCTTTTTTATATATGGCATTGTAGACGAAGAAAGGAGGACGTTATTTAAGGATTTTTTTTTAATATGGCAGGAACGCCGATTTTGGAACATTTAGAAAACACAACACTGCATTTGTTTTTCAAATTTAACATAATAATTCATCAGAGGTCTGCATAAGGAATCTAGTGTTATGGCACAGAATTTCCTATTTTTGCAACTTTGCCGAAATTTATATTTTAGAATAGGGAAATTAAAATAGGTTTGATATAATCGTTTCCCAGACTAAACTCTTTTCAGAGATTTTGTTTATATATGCCAGGTTCAAGTCGGTCTGAAGGTTCAGAAGATGAAAGTGAAAGACAACCCACCAGCATTTCGTCAGAGAGCGAGCTCTCACACTCCCCGCAAACACAGGGTTGGATACTTGTAAGTTGATATTGAATAATAAAGTCTACAATTCTTTGGAGTATTAAAATAAAATAAATGTTATGATAAACAAAAATATACCGAGTGATAGCCACTGCGCTCCTTTTACAAAATATAGAGTAAAATATTTCAAACCAGTACCTCAAAAAAAAATCAAGATTCTTCAACAGTTTAGACGTAGAATTATTATTTTCATTTAATGATTTTTATATACATATACTGCTACGTGTGAGGCAGTAATTAATATTTTAATGAATAGGCCAATGACGTAAACTTCTACTACCACAAAAATACTACTAAACGTTGCCGATCTGCCACTTTTCAATCAAAAAAACATACCCGAACCAGAAAGGAATATCTCTCTATTTATTATTTTTATGGAAAAGACAAGAAAAACCATCGTACGGGTCATCTGATGGTAATTGTTCATCGCCGCTTATGACCCCGTGTAACACCAGACTGCCGCACAATTACCTTTATTTTGTAATAAAATTTCGTTCGTCTGCGACATTGCCACTTTGACAGGTTATTGTGTGTCTGTTAAGAATGACGTCATGACGTCATTACGTCATTCTTAACAATTGGAGTTTATATAATATTTTACGAAGATAATTTTATTATTTATTTTGTTTGAAAATATTTTTTTAAACTTTTTGGCAAAATCTCAATTATAATATTAAGCTTATATAGAGTAGTTAGAATTAAAACTAGCTTTTATTTAAAGTGGTCACGATAAACACCTTGTACCTTTTTTGTAATAATTTTATTCACCACAGGTAAAGAGCAACACTAGTCCAAACCAAACGGAAGCCAACACAACTCTCTCGTCCCTCGAGGCGGAGCTGTCCCAAGTGTCGCTGCGTGCGCACCGCGCGAGTGCCCTGGCTCGCTGCGCGGAGGCGCTGGCGCTGGTAATCCGCGACGTAGCGCACGTGACGCCTCACTCGTGCCGCGCCGCCGTGCGCGCCGTGCGCCTGCTCGCCGCCGCCACGCTGCACGCCGGTCAGTCACCCACGATCACGAAGTCTTTTTACACTAGGCTCCCAGATTCTCACTTTCTACTATGGAATACAGCATGAAGCTAAAACAAATAAGGCTGGACATCATAATGATGATTATGTATATACAGGGTGGAATTGACGGCACCACTTTAAATGAAACCACAGTTTTAACTACTCTATAAAAGCCTAATATAATTCAGAAAAAAAATAATTCCCAAAAATGAAAAAGTTATTTTTTCAAACAAAATAAATAATAAAATAATCGTTTTAAAAAAAAACGCCATTTGTAAAGTGTTACATTATCACTCACACACTTACCTGTCAAAGCGGCAACGTCGCACACGCTTCATTCAAGAAATCGAGTCGCAGCAACTAGCGTAGGTATGTAGGCAACGGCGGCGAGCTGATGTTAAATTAACGCAACCAACACTTAGGAATACACTTTACACACACTTTTATTGAATTATTTCTATTAGGTTTTTAATTTTACTTTTGTTGCACTACAAACACATTTTTTATGTTCCCGTTTTAAACTAACACTCATTTTTAACATGTTTACAAAATTATTACAATAATAGCATTTTTTTTCACTTTTTTTAACAATAAATATTACATTTTCTGTCCACATTACATTCAGCTCGATAATGACCCATATTATTACACTTGAAACATTTAATATTTCTTTTAATTGTAGCATTTCTTTTTACAATAAATGCAGATGATGATGACACTAACTTTCCCCCGTAGTAGTATTATGGTTTGGAACTTCCAAGCATTCCAATTTTTTACTCCTTCCAGTTTTATTACTGTGCTGTTTCCTTTCCATTGTGATTGTTTATTTTGCTTGTTTTTCTTTTTTATTCCTTCCCGGCAACTTAACCTCCAAATTTCAATACCAACGCCGAAGCGTCGCGTGAAGTAACGCTGTTTTAATCTCGCCAGTATTTCTAATTTTCTACGATTGATGCAAACTTCTTTATTATTGTTACGACGTGGTCTGGGCCCATAACCCGTTGTATTTATATGGTTTAGTAAATAGCATTCAGCTATAGTCCGACCCAACTACTATTGCGCAGAATGTACGCGCCGCACCGATTCTATGGGAATCCCCCGGTAATCGGTGCGGCGTGAGCGGGGTGTCTTTGTACAGATAACAAATTCATTTTTAATATTGATTGATTGTGCAATATAACACTATAATTCATAATAAATGTAGATTATACTTTTTACGCATGATTTGATATTAAAATAATTAATAAAATGATCAATACTATTTACAAATAATTACTAAATATTAATTTATTTCGTATTGAGTTTTCGCAGGTCCTCGTGTAACATT
>HE671545.1:233063-252091 GCA_000313835.2 Heliconius melpomene melpomene
GTATTGAGTTTTCGTCAGGTCCTCGTGTAACATTATAAAACTCGTTTAATATTTAATTTTTATACGATTTTCTATCAAAATAATCATACAAATATAAATAATAATGAAAATCTTAATAAAAAATTTAATAGTATATTCGATAAGTATTTTAGTTAATGGCAACTATTACAATGTTTTTAATTATCTGTGTGAGAACAGAACTTAGCCGCGGAACGGCTAAGTTCTGTTGTATTTACATTATTTTGTTCGATTTTATACGTTGAATAATTATTAAGTGTTTTAAATTATTTGGATGTTGTTTAATATTAATTTTATCATTAATCGGATTTCTAAAATCGTGATGAATGTTTCGTGATCGTGATGATGTGATTACTGAGTATTTTTCTCAAATGTGAAACTATTGTGTCAGTATTTGAGTGTACTATCAAAACATACATTTTTTTAAGACGTTTCAAACAAATGTTGAGTTTTTAATATTACTTATGATGTAAATATTGAAAAACTAATGTTAAATGTAAGTATCTATCTATCGTAGTTCAATATCATTTTGTGTTAAAAATTTTGAATATTACTTTGTGGGTGGTTCAATAACCATGCAGTATTTCTAAATAATTTCATAATAAAGGTGATATAATAAATTGACTTAAAGTAGGATTTTGTTAAACAATTTTAATAAGAGGTTTGAACGTTATTTAGATTTATAATAAATAGGTAATTGCGTGACAAAGAACGCGAGATATCGTTCTTTCTCGTTCGGTTTGGTTTTGACGAATGAAAAGTAGAAGTTTGGCAACGCTTAGTAGTATTTTTGTAGTAGTATGTGTATGTGTGCGTCACACGAAATACAGGTATGGAGAAAAATCGTGAAATGAAAAAAAAATCCTACGTCCAAACTGTTGAGGCATCTTGATTAATTTCTTTAGCTTCGAGTTTGAAATTTTTTACCCTATATGCAGTTTCAATTAAAGAAGCGCAGCCTCTTCCACCCTGTATATCTATATACATTCCAGGTAAAACCAACAAAACAGACGACGACAGATCTCGCAGTCGCCGCCGGCGAAGTGACTCCAGCGATGACGAAGACGCCCTCGATCACTACCACATGGTCAGCATTCAGGTATTGCTTCGCGTGGTATTTAAAACTGCTTACAATTATAGTACGGTCGACAAGTCGTAGCTGCCCTAAAGCTAGGAAAGATAATAATCGAAGTAGGAAAAAAAAATAGACTTAAATTTGCGCCGCTATTGACAGCTAACTTCAGGGCAGCACGTCATCGGCTGTACTGTACACACGTGCACACCTTTTAATTAAACAAATTAAGTTTGAATCAAATTTTGTTCAAAATTATTTGTTAAGATTAAAGATGCAAGAAATAAAAGGCTTTTTATTTTATTTATTTATTACCTATCTATAAATAGGTACTAAAATAAAATTAAAAGTTTTATAGCGAATTTTGCCAAAATATTTATTTTGGGTAGCTTACCTGAAGCGTTAAAAATAACTGCTAACTAGCATATTAAAAGTAAAACATAGAGATAGCATATTACAGCTATAAAATGAATTGCTATTAAAATTTTATATATTTAATGAACTTGTTTTACTAAATCATAGAGACACTGTTAGTCAACTTCTATTGATTTATAATAAAATTAATATGTATTGTATACTATTATTATACTCATATAAGCACTATGCAATTAGCTAGCTTTGCTGTATCACAAATATTTAATCAAATTGTATTACTATTGTATTTATTTTAATTAATTTTCTAAGATTTAACTATTATACAAATGTGTTTTTTATTTCAGCTACTAGACCTAATGCATACGCTACACAGTCGCACTGCGCAGATATTTAAATGGTGGAGAGACGAAGCGGATCAGGGACAAGGTGATTTATTTACACTATAATAGAGAAAATAGAAAACTTTCCGAATTTATACAAACAAATAACAATATGAGGCCAGCTTTAGCGCACTGACTACAAACGCAACACTTTGCAAGTTCTAATCCCACTTAAGGAAATGAAATATTTAATATTTTCCGCTACTCTACACGCAATGCCTCCAGAATTCAGCGGAAAATGGGGAACGGAAGTTATTGTCTTAGCACTAGGTTCCCTCTGCCTACCCTGCTATGTGCCGGACACAGTGTGCAGTTAAATGAAATAAGAATATAATTTAAAATGAATGTTTAATTCAATGACACATAACATACTGAAATAAATTAAAAGCAATAAGTATATTATGCTTTCCTTTTTTTTATCTTGGTAGTTATTACTAAATGTTTAATTTAATTATTTTTCATATAAACAGCTGAAGAATATGATTTGTGGGAAGTGGCTTGGAAGCCATTATTACAAGGAATTGCAGAATTCTGTACTGACAGGCGGAAGCAGGTAATTTTTAAAATTTATAAAATATACTATAGTGTGACGCCAGTCGTGGCGCAGGGGCACAAAGTGTAACTGTAACGCGACTGGTTGTGGGTTCGATCTCCACTCGAGAATCCTCAATTGCCAAATAACATATTTATTTAAATTCTTCGCTCTGGTATCGATGCCTAGGTTCTACCATTCATCACGCAATGCTTCCAGAATTCGGTGGAAAGTGGGGGCGAAGTTTCTTCATACTAGAATTTCTCGGCCCATCCTGCTACATACAGGATACAGCGGGAAGCGGGAAACTTTAATGTAACTATCACTGTCACAGGTAGCAAACAGCGCCATAGCGTACCTCCAGCGGGCTTTGCTGGCGCCGGCGCTGGCGGCGCTGGGCGGCGCAGGTTGGGAGGCGTGCTTCCACCATGTCCTGCTGCCGCTGCTGGACGCGCCCCCGCGGCGCCCCGACGCCGCCGCGCGCGCCGACACCGTCATGTGCAAGGTACGACGACCCCGCGCAGATGCAGCGGTGATGGTTATATAATTTCTACCTTTAAAGACACAAAGTCCTGAAAAAATTGTTGTTCCCATTTCTACGAAAATTTATTAACCCTTAACGGAGTATAATGCTACTTTTCTTTGTGTTTATACAATTATATGTATCATATTAACCACTAATATTTCTATAATATTTTTTCACACTATCTATCCAGGTGTTTCTCCAACACCTCTCGGCACTAAGCGGTCGTCCATCGTTCGCATCCCTGTGGTGCAGAGTAGTGCGTGTCCAAAGAGCCCTGCTCGCGGCGCCGGCGGAGCCCTTGAGGGAAGCAGCGTTGGAGTCACTCAAGAATATGTTGCTTGTTATGCATTCTGTTAAGGTATGTTAGTGTTTGTATTTACACATAAAGTCAAAGTCAAAGACTTTTATTCAAAGTAAGAAGTTTCATGGTTTAGTTTTTAAACTTCAAATTTACTACCAGTTCAATAAAGTTCATGCCTCAGACTGAGACGAACCAGGCTACAAAATTTATATTTCAAATCAAATTTATACAAATACACATTTCATTATTTGTGACATACCTTTGCAATAGACTGGAGCGAGCATTTCATCCCCAAGGCGTGTTGTCATTTATTTGGTAATAACGACGATAACGACGTACAAATATGATAAATATATTTTAAAAGGATTGTGCTTAGAAAATAAAATAATAAATTATTCGTCTTAATAATACGGTAATATACTATATAAATACAACGATAATAAAGTATATATATTTTATTTCATGATTTTTTTGTTTCCTTTGTTTTTAAACTATATAAATTATATATACGGTGTGTTCAAATCCTATCCACATTTCCTCGTATAAAAAATCGAAAGTTAAGATTGTTCATATTTATAATTTGTTGATATATTCCAGATATTCAGTAACGGAGATGGTTACAATGAACTGTGGTACATCACATGGGACATTATAAGCGAATTTCTACCAAATTTAAAAGAAGAACTGTTTCCTGACGGTATTTACTTTTTCTATTAACTAAAATAGTTCTTTCTAAATGTTCATGTAAAGAATATATGATTACCTTCAAAAGTTATAAATTGAATAATTTGAGTATCTATATATATATTTTAACAAAATATTTGAAATATTTTTTTTTAATTTATAATTTTCTTAACAAAATCCGTACTTAAAAAACCTTTCCTTTGTTTATTGATATGTAAACAATATTTCTGTTATTTACAGCAAATGACAACATGAAACACTCTACACAATCCCTTCCCACTCAAGTACCAAATATACCACTTATTCCCATTGTACCAGTCAGTAGTACCAACATTCCCAACATACAAACACAACAACAAAAACAACAACCAACACAACAATCGCCAACAAACGTCCCAACTAAGCTTAATCCCATACAATCTCCTAACATATTAGTCGGGTCCAACAGTTTGACCCAATCACCCAACATGTTGGTCCAATCGCCGAATATATTGGTCCAATCGCCGAACATGCTAGTGGGCCAGTCGGCCAACATGTTGGTGAACCAACCGCCAATAGTGCGTCCGGTAGCGGTGAGTGGAATGGTGCCAATACGAAATTCGCTTTATGATCAAAGTGGATTGACGTCTTCTGTGCTCTTGCAACCTTTGAATGAGGTGAGGATTTTTTATGATATATTAGATATGTTATTATTTAATGTTTTTTTTTTATTTCACGCTGCATCCCGCTGTAGGATAGGCAGAGGGATCCTAGTGTTAATACATTACTTCATCTAATTTTCGAGACATTGCGTGTTGAGTACCTTGACTAAAAACGGCGCTTTATATTGTAACCAGTGTAAAGAAATTAAAGTAATTAATTAATTTTTGTGAATGTGAATGTAGTCCACAACCCACCCTATGCCACAGCGTCACGAGGCATTCGCATATTGATTAATTTTAAGAATGAAATTATGACAGTTGATTTTATTGTATATGGTGTTTTGAATGTATTTTAACATAAAGTTAGCTTTGCTTAATACTTTGCCACATAATAAAAACTACTATGATTGACAATTTTTTTAGTTATATACAATTGTTTTAGTTTGTTTTTCAATGTCAGTTTTAGTTTATTTTTGGAATTTCACATTGGAAACATTGAAATAATTCCCTAACATTTTGCACCAATGAAATAAAATAGTGAATTGAATAATACAATTGATGAATTTAATTTATAGTAATTTTTTTATGGTACATGTCTTCAATATATTTAAAAATATGTTTTCATTACATTAATGCAGATGATATCGACACCGATCGGCATTTCCATACAAAGTCAGCCACCGACAATCTACCGTGAGAAAACAAACGAAGAACTAACTAACGATCCACCTATTTCACCAGAAATTACTGAACAAACAGACTTATACAACGAATACATAACCAACCCGTACAATGATATAAAACAAATATCAGAAAAAGACGCGACTCTATACGATCCTGAAGAACAGAAGGTTCTAGAAGTTTCACCAGAAACAAGACTTTTACCCCAAAAATCATTAAGTGCGAATGTGACACCTATGCACACGCATAAACAAGCTCAATTTGGTTCAACAGATAATGTAAATGTTAAAGATTCAAGTATATTCAACTTCTCGAGTTATTTTGGTACAGTGAGTGAGAAAGGAGTGACAGATTTTGATGCACTTATGTCTACTCAAGAAGGATAGCAAGATGACGCCAATATAGGTACTTGGTTGTAATTTATTTTATGAAACATTAAATATTTTATATGAGACGTTTTAATTATTCGATGTTGTTTTTGTACAAAATAAAGTGAGATTAGCCGATTCTTTTTTCTTTCTTTATTGAAATTAATTACAATTTAATTACGGCCTTTGGGTCAATTTTAATGAGTATCTAAATAAAAGTTTGTTAATATCGATATAGTTTCAGATAACTTGATAACTTGATAATATTTTAAAAATCATGAATTATATAATATTTTAAAATAATATTTTTAAAATGTGAATTGAAACAACTTAGGTCAGATTTTCTTATATATAATAATTAGAAAATATATATTTTTATTATACATCCATAATTTATATCCAGTCCACGTCCGTGTCAAAATCTAGATAAATTCTATGGCCTGTGACTAGGAGCGATAGCGGAACGCGAGCGTTGACACTTGCGCTTCAAAGAAACTACTGATTTGAGATACCTTTGTTTTTTTTTATTTTCCTTATATGGATTTTTATTTTAAAATTTAAGTATTTTTACTTTTTTTTATATGCGTACTTTTGACACTGTTGTGGTGTAGTTGATACGTGACAGATAAGACGACGGGGTTTTTGTATAGATTCTTTTTATAGCTTTTTATTATTAATTTTTTGCTTTTTGCTGTATCCCGCACATAATAGGCAGAACCTTAACTCATTAAGGCAGTTCCAGTGAATGTGAGGAGGTCTGGAGGCATTGCGTATTGGGTGGTGGAACTTAAAGTCCCGCCTTGCCTCGCTTACGGAGCGTGAAATTGAAAATATTAAAAAATATATTTTCTCGAACCTGCAATCTGTCGCTTTGCTCCTGTGCAAAGCACATATTCTTGCGCCCCTGTGCCATACCAGACCTTAACGTTTAAATTTCATAATACAAATTGGTTTATTTGTTAATATGCTTTACGGGAGGTAAACTTTATATATATACATATACATATGAGTTATAGAAAAAATATATTTACTATGTTCGGATAAAATAATTATAAAAAACTTTAAACATTAACCCAAAGGTCCTAATTAACATGGGCTTAAAAACCCTATAGATTTTTTTATCATATTCAAATTATTAATATAGTTGTTGGCCTAACATGTGTAGATAATGTAGTCAGTAGTTTTGGTCAATTTTGTATAGAAAATGTTTCACATCGGCCATTTTTTTTTAAATAAAATAATATGTTAAAATTCTAAAATCAAATGAAAATGGAAAACGGAAAAAAATCTTAAGTATTCTGCCTACTCCAAAAGATGGAGGACGTATGTGAATAATAATCAAAACATCCTTAGTATTTTATTAGATTTATAATAAAAAAAAACTTATGAATTTATGTATGTAACTTTAGTTCTAATTTTTAAAATTTTATTTTCTTTAATTTATTTGTGTTGATCGAAAATTTTAATTCAATATTCACTTTTAATATATTTCTTGAAAAATCACAAAAAATACAGATTATTGAGGTAATGCCAGAAATAAAAGAAGAGAGTTATCAACAAAATTTGTTAACATACTATTTATTTTGTCAGTAAAGTATGGAAGAATTTTTTTGTCAATTGATTTTATTTATTGAATATCATTATTTAAGATGTATGTTTATTTTATTTATCTAGTAATTTTTACATTCCACAATTTTTTATTTCTAATCCTATTAAATTATTTCATATACAGACAAAAAAAAATATTTTTGAAATAAATCAGTAGATATCGTCTCTAGGGTGTTTATTGGGCGGGAAATTGTAAATTGTGTAATTAAATAGTTTGTTTTGTATAGAGAGTTATATGTATATTAATTATCAGTGTAATATTTAGATGTACTAATTAAATGTGCTTATCCGTTACTATGTGAGTTTTATTTAAAAAAATAATTTTACTTTGTGCCGCATAGTAGTGTAGACAGAGGGAACCTATGTATGACATTCCATTCCTCATTTGATGTCTAGTTTTCGTGATATTGGAAGTTGCAAATCAAAGTAAGAGCAAGAAATATATATATCTTTCTCGAAGTAGGAATCGAACCCACAACCGTTGTGCTTACAGTCAGACACTGCCCCTCTGCACTACGTCGCCCTTATTTAATCTTCTTTTTATTATTACTCCATTAACATTTGTATAAAATCGGTATATATTTTTTATTTTAGTTAAGTTAAAGAGCAAATAAATTTAAATTGGCAAATTATATGTAAGTAATTTAAACATGTATTTTATATGTTATACTACATGTAAAATCTAGTTCAATTATTGATTGTAAATTCAAAACGTATTAATTGTATATACTTTAATAAAATAAATAATATAAATCAATTGAAGTATTAAAGATAAAATTGAGATTGTAATTTGATTATAACGTCCTTATTAATTAATAAATATTTGGTTGACATTTAATTTAACTATAGGATTGAAAACAGCTAAAATAAAATAACTTTTTATATAAAATCAACAGTATAATATAAAGAAAAAATATACACTATTTACATATTTTGTACATATATCGAGAGCGCCTTCACAGAAGGCATATACACAGGCACTTAAAGTTACACTACAAGTCTTTGAGACGATAACACTTCAGATACACAAGAGTCTATTAATAGTCTTATACCCTAGAGACGTGAAGGGGTCTCTTGTAGTAGGGGTGGTGGGGTCTCAGGAGTGGCGGAGCGCAGCATGGGGCCTTGCGTGGCGGGCAGAGCGCCTTCTTCCAAACTACAGCAGATTTCCTCGACCACGCCCACGCGCCCGCCGCCACTCCGCAGGACAACCATAAACACATAGACACTCCGCGGGATCCGGCGGTGTTATCTATATTTCCAGCTTCCAAAGCCGCTAACAATGCTAGGCTGGTTTGTGCTTCCCTGTTTCGGGCTTCCATAACCCTCGCGCCGGTTGCGAAGGCAGCCAGCAGTAGGTAGAGTAGGCCTCCAGCTGCAGCGCGTGCTGCTAAACGTCCAACTCGTTTAGCTCCTCGAGAGTCTAGCGCACGACGTACTCTCATGATGCCAGGACACGCTCCTATCGCCAACGCTACTGAAGTGATGAGTAGTGCGCCTCGTGGTACTCCTATCAATGCGGACACGGCGGTGTCTGCCACCCCGCATGTGCCGGTGAGCTCGTCCGCGGTGACCTTGCGCAGCGCGAGTGCAGCGGCGGTCCACGCGCCCGCCCAGCCCCACGCTACCGCGTGCAGGTACGCCGCAGCGCGCTCCAGCGCCTCCGTGGACCACTCACTCGCCGCTGTCAAGTACCAGGAGACACAGGCATTCGTGAACCAGGCGTCTGCAGCCAGCGTGAAGTAATAAGTCAGAGAGAAGAAGGCCACGCAAGTTGGGGACGCTAGCCCGTCCACTGCGAGAGTGATACCCGAACACGACACGGCCTTAGCCCCGAGCCAGCCTCGCGTCACGTGAGCTAGTGCCACTATAGCGTGGCAGGTCGCCATCCAGACCACCGGCCTCTCCGGGTATCGGTACCTGGAAGGTTCCGCACAGAACGTTAAAAGTGCAAATGAAGTTGAGAGGAGTGAGAGCCAGGCGAGAGTGATCATCCATATTTCGGCGGCTCTCTTGTCCGCTTGCGTGTACCGCGCGTGCTGTCCGCAGGCGGGCCAGCACTCGCCGGCGGGAGCGCGCGTGTGCGCCGGCGGGCAGCCGTGCTCACGCAACTCGTGCTCGTGGAACGGCCATCGCGGCACTGGAAGAGGCTCCGGCTCCAGCTCGCTCGCGTTTGAAGGCCTCATACACAATCTGTTTGGACGGAGAGGGAACACGGAGCAATCGAGTTTGATGGTCGGAGGAAGAAGCTTTATTTGTTCCTTGCAGTCTTCGACGACTTTTTCGCACAGTCCCCTGCAGGCGCTGACGGAGCCCGAGACTTGCACGGAGCAGAGCGGGGCGAAGGCCGAGCAGAGGAGGAAGCGCGCGTACATCGAACATTCACTGGATAATATACCGGTGAACGCTGTCATCTGTAATAGAAAAAATAAATATATTTAACACTCGTCATCTTGGTAAAAGTTAAGAAAAGTCAAATTTAATCGTACAATCAAGTTCGCTAAATAGACAGAAGAATAGCTTTTTTAAAATTGAAAAATCATATTACATTAAAAGTAAGTGTATTCAACCTCAAGTTGCTCAAATATCAAATGTTTTTCGAAGCAAATAAATAATAGAACTAAATACCAGGAATCAGGTATCTCCAACTCAATGGATTAGCTAAACTAAACAAACTCCGCAATAAGTGCTTTTAGCGAGTTGAGAGCGATTATTTACTCTATTGCAATAAAAATAAGGTCTTTTTCTACATAAAACGTGTATGTCGGTATTTGTATCAATAGAAACCCTTGTATGTGATCCAAAAACATCTAAAACGAGTCGCATGAGTGAATGTCGGTTAAGGGGACGCATTTATTTGTGCTGAGAATTATTTAGTTCCTAATGAGTTAAATCAAACGTATGGGAATTTACATTTTCAATTTCCATATTATTTATCAAGTGCTGACTAAATAAAAAAGAAATTGTCCGCAAAGAGAAAAAATAACATTAAATAACATTTCTGGTATTATCATCCATGAAATAAATAAATTGATTTCATTTAAACAGGTATTATTTTAATAAAAGTGACGTTTAAACATTTCATAAATCAGCTTCACGCTGTATCCCGCACATAACACGCTATGCAGGGGGAACCTAGTGTTAAGACACTCCGTTCCCCACATTCTGCCGAATTCTGGAGGCACTGCGTGTTGAGTGGCAGAACTCAACGCCGCGCTTTGCCTCGACACCAGAGCGAAGAAATGGAAATATAACGTGAATAAATATTTCACTCCCTCAAATGGAGATCGAATCCACAACCGTCGCGTTACTGTCAAACCCTTGTGCCGTTGCGCCACGACGCGCGCGGCCTCAATACATTTAATTTCAATTTTAAAATGACTATACAAAAGAGAACTTCTCTTTAACTGAAATATCTTAAGTGACGCCGACATACTAAACCTTTTTCGAAGGCAAACAAGCGTGTTTGCTCACTATTGTTGGTAAAACGAAGCGTTTCTAGAAAAAACGCGAAATGCCTCAGTTCGGGGCCGCTCTGCCGTCCTCTAACAGGATAGAGTAGTTTGCTCTCTTAATCCGGGATATCGGATAGCCGCACTTAGGATTTCTATTTGTGTTCTTTACAGCAGTCCCAAAAAAAGTCTTTTATTAATGTTATTTTTGTTATTGCTTTATACACGATTTATCGAAACAATCAAAATTGAAAAGATATTTTTGTTGATTTTTATTCGATTATAAAAAGTTACTATAGTACCTCTCTCACTTATAGCTATTTTTTTTTTTTATCCTGGATTGTGTTTATATAATAAATCTTAATATATGTTTTTACTTAGAATACTAGTAGAAGGTGTAAAATAACTAAAGAAATTTTTATTTCTACAACAATTGCTTTAAAGTTTCTGTGAACTAACGTGTTTTGTTAAACGGTAGTTGATTCTTGTACCTACATCGACAAAGGATGAGAAAAATTATCAATGAGATATAGCTAATCGTAGAGAAATAAAAAATAAATATTTTCAGATATATAATTTTTAAGTCATTTGAGTTGCTGGCGGAAAATATCATGCAATTTTCATCAAATCTAGCATAGCATATAACTATATACACAATAAGTTCTATAAGAAAAATAAATAAGCAACACAACTCTTTAAAATTTCCATACAAACAAACAAAACGAAATCTAACCTCACTAACGAATTGCTCGCCTTATACGACGAAAACACTATAAAAAGCAGTCCCTCCATAGCAATCACAAACCCATTACATCTAATCGGGGCGCAGATCTCAGCCAAACCGTTCAATTGGGTAAAAACAAACGACTGAGCTCCTCAAAAGACCTGGTCCCATAAAAACCTGGTGACCTTGCCTTTGTCTCCTGTCATTTGCGCCGGCTTTTTGTTCGACTGATGCTGAGAACTGAGAATTGTTTGACGTAACTGGTTAGAACCCTGTTTGATTAGGTGGAACTAAACTATATAGGTGGTGCTAATTTAGTTTTCTGTTTTATAATATGTGGAATATTATTTGTGTTACAGTTTGGACTTTCTAATTATATTATAGTGGCTAAGGCTGTATTGCGTTATATAATTATATACGACGATTTTTTTTTGATATTTTGAAACTTCTTAATAATATTTTTAAGCAGAGAGCGATGAAAAATCTCCATGTATTTATTGTGTATTTGAACTCTCCGTTCGTTTTGAACTTTATACCGCTAGATTTAGAAAACAAATATTATAATAATAATAAATGGAATCCATAACTATCATCAATTCATCATAAAATCAAATAGAACTCTACAATATATATTTCCTATAGAAAAAAACATAATTTAGTTACATAGTAAATACAAAATGTTAATTTCATCCACTCTCCGGCTACAGAGGCGGGGGACAACAAAAAATTAATTACCAAAGGACTGGAAATAGAATGTGCTCCTTTGATCTTTAACAGCTTCGAAAATAATCACCACGTCGTAAGGAGACGTACGCACGTTATTAACTAATATATGTATGGAGCTCTACTGGTGCAGTGGAGGTTTGACTTGATTTTGAGTCAGGGGTTCAAGTTTATAGATTTTCATAGAAGTTGTAGAAGTTATAGAAGTGTAGATTGTTATTTTTATTTTTTTATTAAAATTTACAACATTTTTATTATTCAGTCATAGTGGCAGTAAACACGATGGTTGTGGATTCTATTCTCAGTCGGAGAATTGAATTATTGTTATTTCTCACTCTGATAACAAGTGAAGCTGATAACAAGACAATGCGTAGCTTTGCATTCCGCCACTCCACTCTCAATGTCTCAAAAATTGGGCAAAAAATGGAGAATAGAGTGTCTAAGCACTAATTCGCGAGTGACGGTCGTATATTCAAATCTCATACTAAGAAATAATTATATATAAATACATCCGTCCACAGTTTAGGACAACAAATTGTAAAGTTGGGTTATGCCAAAAGCTTGTAGTCTCTAAATCGGCAGCAAGATGAAATATAAATTCTAGTTAAGTTTTGTATTAATTATTGGTGCGAAATCTAAGAAAATACTTCAATATTAAGTAAAAATTTCGCAATTTGACTCTTACAACATAACCTGCGCTTCAATTGACCGTAAACTATGATCGACGGTAGACACTTACGACCTCTGCCACATATTTACCTTCCATACACATTGCTTAATAATTCAAAGTTTATACGAAGATTTTTTTTTTAAATTGATAGATTTTAAGATGTAATTCCACACTTAAGAAAGAAAAATGTTTTTTAGAAAACAGAAATATGTGGACCTAGCAGATTTGGAGCCCGCGCCTCTTGGAAACCGTCCAAACGTTCTGAGCAATAAGCCATACGTTCTCATCGGGCTATGTCGAAATTCTTATATGCTTGTTACAATTTATTTCCACTCGTGGGGTAGAGTCATAAAGTGTGACTGTAAACGCGACTGGTTGTGGGTTCGATCCCCACTCCAGATCATGAAATATTTATTTAAATTTACATTTTAATTTCTTCGCTTTGGTCTTAAAGAAAAGTGAGCAGCTGAGCTCCTCAACACATAATGCGTCCAAAATTCGACGGAAAGTGCAGAACGGAGTGTCTTAACACTAGGTTCTCTCTCACCGTGTTCGGGATAGATATTAAATTTTCATTTATTTTAACTTATTATTGCTAACTTATATGTATTTA
This sequence comes from Heliconius melpomene melpomene, assembly GCA_000313835.2. Classification (NCBI taxonomy): domain Eukaryota; kingdom Metazoa; phylum Arthropoda; class Insecta; order Lepidoptera; family Nymphalidae; genus Heliconius; species Heliconius melpomene. The sequence continues at coordinate 246,432 of HE671545.1, forward strand.
TAGTACTAGTTTTATTTACAGTCCACGTATAGCCGAGTGGGGTGCGTCGGGCGTAAAGACTTCAAAGAGATAGCGATCAAAGGTACCGCGCTTGCTTCGTAAATAATTGACACATGGACTATGGACTGTGGACGTGTTACTTACTCTATATAGATTGTGAATTATAAACGTTATTTATTATGATATTATTGAATGGAGTTAAAAATTAAATATGTATGGAAATAGCAGTTTTGAATTCTAGTTTTTATACTATTAATTATAATTAAAAAAATATAATGAAAATATTAAAAGTTGAGGCCAGTCGTAGCGCAGGGGCAGAAGTACGCGCGACATGTTGTAGATTCGATTACGAATCGACGAAATAAAATATTTAATATTTTCATATCCTCGTTCTGGTATCGAGATAAAGTGTAACGTTCAGTTTCGTTAACACGCCGTGCTTCCAGAATTTGGCAATTATACATATATTGGAATTAATTTAAAATATATATTACACAAATTTTAATAATATATTTACATTTAATTTATGTACAACAAAATACATTTCATTTAAAGTCGCTATTATATATTGCAAAGTCCGACTAAGTCTCTATCATTATTTATAATTAATTGTTTCGTAAGCCTCTTAGCTACAGTCGCTGTGGTTATGTTACGTTATTTCCTCATTTAAAATTACTACTGCACATACAATTATACATACATACGTGCAATACAATGTTATTTATTTAAATTGTATATTTACTTATTAAAACCGATAAAAAATCCTTGATAAATTAGATAATAAAGCCGGCCAAGTTCGTGTGAGAATCACGTACAAAGGGTTCTGTACAAATGGCAAAAATCATCGTGTCTATTGTATGGGATCCCTAATAAGTAAATTTTAAATATTTTTTTATTTTTTTTAGTATTTGCTGTATGTATCTGTATCTGTAAAATTTTCAACTGTCTAACTGGAACAGTTTATCTGCCTAGTGTCGGAAAGACAGAAAGTGGATTCTTAGTACACGGGATTCCCGTTTCACTCTTTGTGTACGGAACCCTAAAAATTGATAGTATTAATGTAATTTATCATATTTATCTTTTGTATTGGACTTAATTATTTCGGCATCCCCACTGTATAGCTATCTCGCGGTAGTATCTAAACGGCTTATCCCGGCATCTCTTTGAAGTTCATGCCTCAATTAGGGCTTTCAATGTGATGATTGAAACTGGGCGTTCACCCTCGGTTCATGTGAATTATATAAATAGTATATATTTACATGAATTATTAAATATATTTGTGTCAGGATTAGTGAGGTTAGTTTTAGTAGGCTTGTTTTTATCTATTCAAATGCTTTTATTCTCTCACAATATAACAGCTTAAAAATAATGCCAATAATTAATTACTATTTTTTTCTTTATAATTATTAAAACCCCCCACGAAAATATAATTGATTAGTACTAAATAATATCTATTGGGTCCAGTTTTTTTTTCCATTATTTTAAGTAAGATTATATAGACTATAGATATATTGAAATACAAAAAATAAGAAAAAAACAACAGTTTCCTTCGAACATGTTGTTCCAGTATTTTATAAGTGAAACGAGTTCAACATAAATGTGAAATCCGAATAAAGCACCAGCTGCCTCCATTCACTCTATTCCGGACTCGCTATAAACGCGTTAGAACTTAGAATGGTTCTCTTACGGGACTGGGCACACTGACTGGGGAACCCCCCAGTCAGTGTGCCAATGCCAGTTCAGGGTTTGACTGAGTTACTGAAGGTGCTGATGGTTGACGGTACTGACTGTTGAACTACTGACAGGTCAGTTACGCTTCTTTCCTATTAAGATATTTCCACTCATAACAGAGAGAGGAAATGAAAATATTTAATTTCTTCAAATGGGAATCGAACCCCACAACCTGTCGCATTTACAATCACACGCTTGCACTCCTGCGCCACAGGTCCCAATATGTATATATAAATAAATATATAAGGCAAGAACAGTTAAAGTAAATTGCATTCTAATAATACAATTATTAATTTACATTTAAAACAGCAATTAAAATATACGAAGTTAAAATAAAAACCATTAAATAAAAATATGTATTTTTTAAAAGGCGGATATGATCACTGTACGACACTAAAGGTACCAGGCTTCCAGTGAGTGTGAGGAGTTCTTTTAATTAGAACTTTGGATTTATATTGTCGGCTCGATTTTATAGTTCGGTAATCAACGTTCGCTTTAAATTGGCTTGTCTTCATCAAATTCCGGTTAGAGGGAACGTTGTAAGTGGACTCTGGGACGTCCTACATCTTATTACGAATTGATAGTGGTAGTACGTCAGCTAAGAGGGCAGCCGTGGCGCGGGGGAACTAGCGTGTGACTGTAGACGACAGGTTGTGGAGACTATTGGAGAAAATGAAATATTTAATGTTTTTATTTCTTTGCTTTGGTGTCGAGGCAAAGCAGCGTTCGCTCAACACGATTTACCGATGAAAGTGGGAAATGGAACTGTCTTAATAAGAACGGAGTGTCCTAACACTAGGTGCTCAGGTTCCCTCTGCCTACCGTGCTACGTTCGGATACAGCGTGATGTTAAAAAAATCGACAAGTAATAGGTACGATGAATAAGTACGATTAGTTTAACAGAAATAATTAAACCAATCGGTTAATATTTAAGTTTATCTAAAGCTTTTATAAATATACGATTTATCGATTTTAAAATCGATTTCTTATATCTATCACATAATATATCTGTATTATCAACCTGAGTTTCACAGCAGCGAAATCGCACAAATCATTATTACAATTTCTACCATTTCTGTATTGTTCAAGAAAAATACAAAGTATTTCTTTTTAATACGTACCAAGTTGAACCATAATTTATTTCAAAAGAAACTTTTACGCTATAATAAACCTTCTTTTAATAAAAATATGGTTGTTTTTAACTTATATTAATACCTATCAGGCTTTATAAGACACTTCAACCCTAAAATAATCCTTGCCATAATAAAAATATGGTTGTTTTTAGCTTGCATTGGTCAAGAGTGATCGGTCACAAAGCTCACCCGATTATACATTAGCCACGCTCGGTCGGAGGCGGCGTCGCTTTTAAGCTTAGTGATGGTCGAGCTTCCAAATTGATATACGATTTGCGGGAGATGAGAGCGATGGAAGCTGCATGCATGTATACAATTTATGATTTAAATGTTTTATAAATTGTGTCCGTTTTCTTTCTTGGCAAAGACAACTTGGGAATGATTAGATATGAAGAGCTGGATATCGAGCTCAGTGGTGTGGTGGTTTTATGGAAAAGGACGTTCGGGTCACCTGATGGTAAGCGATCACCGCCGCCCACGACCCCGTGCAACACCAGAGGAGCTACAGGTGCGTTGCCGACCTTTGAGATGGAGAAAGAAATGATGAAATAAATTTCCTCGAGTTAGAATCGAACCCACCATCAGTTTCGAATAACGGCTTGTTTAATTTACGATTAACCACACCAAAATCGATATTATCAACAAGTATTCGATACATCAAAACACATTATCTCTACATCACATATTAGAAACGAGCGATTTGTTTCAATTCGTTACGTTTTAATTTAACGCCGCCGTAATCATTTTCCTTAATGTGTTGAGACTTGAGACGGGCGAGGGTTCGCCGGCAGATTTTGCTGTCAACTTCTATCAGATCCTGAGTGAAGTCATTTAAGTTATATTATTATTTTTATTTTAGCTTCTCGCTGTTTTCCGCATATTATAGGGTAAGCAGAGGCAATCTGGGAACCTTTAAGACTTTTCCTATGTCCATTTTTCTCCAAATTCTGAAAGTATTGCGTATTGCTTATTTACCAGAGGGAAGAAATGAAGATATTAATTATCTTATTCCTCCGAACAGGAATCGAATCCACAATCGTTGTGTTTACAATTACACACTTATGCCCTCCGTCACGACGGGTACATTATTCATTTATGGGCACGTTGTATATAGCCGTGATTTCTGTTGGCCGAGGGTGATGAGGTATGACATTTGAATTATAGAATGATGAGGTTTGAAATTAAGAATTGGGAGTTTTTGCTTGTTTTGTTGTTAGAACTTGTATAATAATATTAATTTAAATAATTTTTGTTTGGTTTTTGTTGAATTTTCTCATATATGAAATGTGACAAGCATTTATCTCTACCTAATAAGTTAGTGTCTTGTTTTGTAAAAGTGTACCTGAAAAATATATCTATTATAAAATTAACAACTAAAGGTGACCTGAGCTCTCAACCGAGGTGCATTCAAGTATATCCAATCCTAGCAACAATGTTAAACTCTATTAGATACGTTAGTTACAAGCAGTTTTATAGAAAATATTGACTCATATAGTAACATATAGTCTGTAAACAAATAAACTTATTAAGAAAAGGTATAAAAATTTGAAAGGAACGGAATTTGTCCCAAGTTTTCAGAGGCGCAGGTTCAAATCCCGCTACGTTCAAATGGTTACATGTATTCTTAATGTTTTTCTTCACTAAGAGTGGAACAACACTGTTAAAAATATTTTAGCATGTTTATATAGATTTACTAATTCTCATCGCCTCGTATGTTTGTTCTGTGACCTCGAGCTCCTAAACCGAGTTAATATTACCTTTACGTGTTAATACGTTTTACACAGCGCTGATGTAGCGATGTCTAAATAATTTTACTTAGCACCTCATAAATGTCTCTCTGAACGTGATTCCCAACGATTTGTATGTCAGTTTTATAGCTAGCCTTGGATGTAATATTTATTCGTATTACGTGAACTAAATTAAATGTTTTGTAGGAATAGCTTCACTCTCTACATACATACATACTTAAAAAAATTAAATCATCTTCCCGCACACTTCCCTTCTTCCCGTAGACAGAAATAAACTAATGTAAAAACACTCTGTTCTTCATTTTTCGCCGAATTTGTCGAGGCATTGCGTGTAGAGTGGCGGGCCTAATATATTACTTACATGAATTTTAAGATGTTTTCTAAATTTTTCTCATTGCTTTATCTTTTCTCTTTTGTTAAGTTTAATATTATCTATAAGTAAATTTGTATTTCGTGAGTAACAATTATGATAACCAAAAAAAGCTAAACGAAATTCAAAGATATGCATCTGTTTGTGAATCACGAATAATTTTTAGAATGTCTTTTTTAAGTAAAAATAACTTGGTAAATATTAATGTTCATAATATTTTCTATTTACTACAAATTTCATATCATACACTCGTATGCATTAGGGACAGGTCGAGAAAACCTAGAGATCCTGAAATAGGAGTGGATCTCCACTTTTTCCCTATATAGAAACATTAAAGTTCGTCCGACAGAAAACCAAACTTGCTGGTACAATCTAAAGGATTAGCAAGCTAAAATGTTTCTTCATCTTTGTCTCCTGTCCAACAGAGAACAGACTAATGATAATGAGAGGAAATGCTTACTTCGTCATAAGTAGTTGGGATTCGTTGGTTCTGGCGCGTGCGCCAGAACCACGGGAGTGTGCCAGACCCCGCGCGTCGACTTGGCGATGCGTCGAAACTAAAAAAAAAAAATAAAAAAAAAAAAAAAAAAAAAAGGTTTTAGCCCCCCATTTGAATCGATTGCGCCGGGTCCCAGAGCCGTAGCTCTAACCGTTCCAAAGATAGCTTTTCGATTAATT
>HE671545.1:252595-328860 GCA_000313835.2 Heliconius melpomene melpomene
TTTTTTTTTTTTTTTTATTTTTTTTTTTAGTTTCGACGCATCGCCAAGTCGACGCGCGGGGTCTGGCACACTCCCGTGGTTCTAGCGCATTCGTTGGTTCTGGCGCGTGCGCCAGAACCAACGAATCCCAACTACTGTCATACATCTAAAACTTTTAGAACTGGAAATCAAACCCACTACTCATCACTTAACATCTAATCACCTCGCTTTACTACAGATAAACAAAAAGTTTTAGTACAGGATATTTATGAAGGCTCAGGGCCCGGCGCCAGCTGTTATCAGCTGATAACGCATTGAGGACAACCTGCACGTCTTTCAGGAATTCTTAAGTTACTCAATCACGTTGTTTTTACTTTAGTACGATTTTTTTTTCAGCTTCACGCTGTATCCCGTAGCAGAGTAGGGAAAGTGAGCCTAGTGTTATGATAATTCGCTCCCCATTTTCCGCCAAGAAGAAGAGTGGAGGGCCTCAAGCCACGCTTTGTCTCTACACCAGGGCGATTCTCTCTAGACCAGACATTTCCCCGAGTGACAATCGAATCCACAACCTGTCGCGCTTACTTACACGCCTGTACCTTTGCGCCGACTGGCTTCCTACTTGTTCTTACTTTAGTAAATAATTTGCAATATTTTCTGGTCAAATATAAGCAAGGTCGTAATATAGAAAGGTGTTAAATACCATCTTCATGTGAGACAACGCTTGCGTAATCCGCTTCGAAAACAGTAATTAGGTTCCTTTTATACGTAGAATAACAACGGAATGTGTATTTGTAAATGTAACCAAGGCTCTTTAATACCGTTATAGTAAGCAAAATGAAAAAAATAATAAGAATTTTCGAGGTAGCTCGATTGAAGAAGAAAAAATTACTTCTAGTTTTTTATTTGTTTTATATTAAAACACTGTTATAATAAACTGCCTACATGTTAAAACCCTAGTTTTTTCTATCTAAAGACAACTGGCAGTATATTTTTAAACAGTCATCGTTGTAAATGGTCTAAAAATGAAAGTACACTGATAGCATCAGCTCCATTCCTCCCATCACGACAGCGGTGTAAGTTATCTCGCCGTCACTAATGACTCCTATAGCTTTCCAATACTTAGAACTTATTGTATTTTTTTTTGTAATAAATAATTGTTGAATTAATAAAAAATATCTTTATCAATAATATAAATAGTAGTTCTCTTATTTCATATTAAAATTATTTTCAACTGGGCACTAAGACAGTAAAAATATATTTTTTATGTAACTTTAACGCTGTATCCCGTACATAACAGGGTAGTCAGAGAGAAACCAGTGCTAAAACACTCCGTCCCCCACTGTACAATCACTAGAAAATAATTCAAAACGAATTGTATTTTCTATTATATTATATTTTTAAATTAGCCTCTCTTTAGACATCACCGCGTTACAGTTCAATGCTATAGCCGCCACGTAAAAAGATAAATTATAAGATATTCGACAAAAAGGCCGCCCATTCAAGCTTCACGCATATAATTGACAAGACCCGCGATAAGGCTTTTATGTACTAACTACAGACAAAGTATACCTAGTAGGTAATATAAAACTATTTTTTTAGGTTCACGCCGTACTGTAGGTATAGGGAACCTAGTGCTACGACACTCCGTTCTCCACTTTCCGCCGAATTCTGAGGGCATCGTGAATGGCCGCAGCGTTCGGCCCCGACACCAGAGTAAAGGAAATAAAATATGAAATATTCCATTTCCTCGAGTTCGAGAATCGAACCTACACCCTGTTGCGTTTTTTCAACGATTAGAACACAGATCACTTGGTTCTCTTCAGGATTTGACGAGAGAAATGGAATTGGCAGTACGACAATTCCAAGACAATTTCCAATTGGATCCTTCAACGAAGCAATTTTGGAAAGAAATGGTACAAATGTCGCATAATATTATACGATAACAATCATAAAACTGAGTTCATAAAATTAAATCTAATATTAGAAATAAATTTCAAAAACTTACAATATAATTTTTAATACTATATTTTCAAGTCATAATATAAAACTACTATTAATAAAACATACATTAAAGGGCCATCAAGTTTTAATTAGGCTATATTTATCGTACTTTTACATGGAAACATTCTATAGGTTGCCTCCTGTCAGTCATTATGGATTGTAAAACGAAAGCTTCGTCTGTCCGCGTGTAATCTCGGAGCAGTAAACGAGCGTACCTGTTGCTCCAGAAATTTATTATTTCTTTAAGACGTAAAATAACAGGAAAATAAAGAATTTCAGTTTTACAACTCGACTGTATAATTAAAGTAATGTTTCAAATTCTCATCTTCGAAAATTTTAGAACAAATATAAAACACAGGCCAAAACTCCTTAAGTGCCGTAGGTAACTGTTGCCATGGGTGTAGAAATAGCCGGGTGGTCCGTGCCCACTCTGGGAATAGTCTTGTGTCCATCCCAGAAATACTATTAACAAAAAATTATACTGAAATGTTGAGTCAGTTACATAGAAACAATTAACCTTCCTCGATAAATGAGATATTGCAAAAAATGTTTTTTTTTTATTAAACCCAATTTGAGCGTTCCACCAAACAAATTCTTCAGCTTAATAACATTAGTATAGAATATTTAGGATGAAATTCAGTAACATATATCAAAGGTGGTACTACTATTAACAAAATTGCCCCACCACTGACACATACCACAATATGGGTGTGAAATGTCTATATGGCCACTAATGTGGAGCTGGTCGTTTGTGGTCCAAGCATTATGCACGGCCGAGCGTGTCGGATCGGGGGATCCGAGGAATAATTGGGCGGCATTCCTCGGACGCAGGAAGCAGGTGATATTTAATATTATAAACTATATAACTATTCGATATTGAGGCTATCGTCGCAGAAGTTCTGACTGTAAGTGCGATGGTTGTGGATTTGATTCCCACTCGAGGGATAGAAATATTTAATATTTTAATTTTCTGGCTCTGGTAACGGGTGATTGAAAGAGAAGAAGGAAAAAACGATAAGTAAAATTAGAATTGATTCATAGAAAGTGTATGAAATGGTTTCTTTTCTTATCTTTAAACTGTATAGAAAAGCTACATTTCTGATAACAATATTTTTAGTAGGCCTCAGTGAGCATTAATTTCTTAGTTCTATTAAAAACTTTCTATGTACAAAATCCCTTTTACGACGTAATCAAAAGACGTTAGTCATTAACTGTATATTTCTGTTTCTCCCATCAAGTGTAATAAATTTTAAATTAAATCTTAAATTGGAAATAATTAATAACTACTAATACATTAAATAACATGCTATACAGATGTATCTAAACGGGTAGAGACGTGTTAATGATGTTCAAAAGTTGAAAAAGAATTTTGCTTCTGAACTGATGACGATGATTAAGGAAAATAAAAAATGATTTAAAAACAAATAATTTGAACAAATGGTTTATTGTTTTTTAGAACATTCATAATATATTTTGGTATATATTGTATTAGCTCTAGCAGCGGGAACCCGGGAACCTAGTCTTAACTTAAAACACTTCCACCCATTTTCCACTGAATTTTCGAGGCATTGCATGTTAATTGGCATAACTCAACTGCTCTTTACCTTTATAATCAGAGCGAAAATGAAAATAATAATAAATAAGTCATTTCTCCGAATGGGAACCTACAACCGTCATGTTAATATTCACACGCTGGTGTTCCTCCGCCATAACGGCCTCAACTTATCAATACTTATGTAAAATATTATTTTATTATATTGATATATATATATATATATATATATATATATATATATATATATATATATATTGATATATACGAGTAAATATGATTCAGTAGAGGGTAATAACAAATGCGGGTCAGCGTACCTGCTCGTCAGATCTCGCCGCAAGACGCCACAGCCCACATATCAGTGCAATTATCGTAAGTATTTATACATGTATACATTAAAATGTTATAAATTGTTTAATCTTACCTCGTTCAGTTTGTATCTTTGATCGAGCCGATGCGAATGGAATATAATATTAATGTCAGAACTAAAGAGTTTATTCATTTTTGAATCTAAAAATAAAGTTAGCGTGTATTGGCTATCGGTTAAAGGCTTCGTCAAACATTATGTCTGCATTCTAAATATGGAACCTATGTATATGATGTAAATAAAGTCAATGTGTCATTATTTTTAGTTTCACGCAGTATCCCGCATACAACAGGATAAAATAAAAATTAAAATACGGCGTTAAAATGCCTGGCCTATATTTAGCGGCGGTTTTACAAAAATAATTTAATTAATAAATACAATTACGATACGATACTACGATGTTTTTTAATACATTATAAACAAATACTATATAAGGTAACTAATAATCATAAAATTGCTGGTTTTAAAACAATTATTCCTATTCACACTATAAAATGACTTTGACATTTCGCAATAAATAAGTATTTAGTTGAAAATGTGGGGAAAAAGAGACACCTGAACACCAAAGCTAAGTATGTATAGTCTATAAGTAACATTATTTTTTTTATTATAACACCTTTAATTCGTTAACATATCGAGGTTCCTCAAAACCAGTTTTGAAATAACTTAGCACTTTTTTTAGTTAAAAAACGTTCGTCTTTGTGCGTCCGCCTACCTGCTGTAATTAGGGGGCAATTTGTAACCCCCGGCTCCTTTGCGTTTCGTACAGGCGCCGCGGGCGAGAGCTTCGAAACTCATTTACTTGGGTACTTCTTTGATAGTATTGTTATACTATATACGAGTTAGAATAGTGATACCAGTTTTAGCTAATATAATTCATAAGCAGACTTTTAGTAATAAGTATGATTTGAATTTCAGAATTTTTTTGAGACATAAGAACAATTATTGGAACGTTCAAATTATAACGTTTACGTAATATCAATAATTTGTTATTATTTTCATTAAAAGCAGTATATAAACTCTATGAATAAAATCCGTTTCCACGAAAAGGATTCGGAGAAAAATTATACAGTCATTCTGTATTTTGTACCTGAAAATGATAGCCGTTTTCGACACCCAAGAGTTCTTAATTAACATTGTGAATAGAAAACTAATTATAGCTGATGTTTGATTTCGTTATTCTATTAGATTTAGAAAATTATTATATTACTCTAATAATCAAAGATTTTGTATAAGAATGTACTAGTATTTTTTACGATCAACGTAATTTATTAGATTATTTGCGAATTCAAAATTTAAATGAACTTCCTCAATATGGATTTAGATTTTAGAGGATATCAGATCCCATCACTATCGAACGTCATCGACCAGTTATCGAGTCGATTCTATCGTCTTCAATTAGGTGTATCCAGATATCATCTATTTTATCACACTGTCATTGACGTATAATAACATTATATTAGAAAAACGAAATTGAAAATTTGAAATTCCTAATGGTAATAGGCATTAACTAAGTTTACTAAGAACAATGTTGTCAAGTATATCTTTGAAATAGTTGGTGGTGGATGGCTAAAATATAATCTCTATCAGAAAAGCAGAGAATATTTGTAATATCTAAGTAGATTTCATTAGTATTTTGATTGACAGACTTTAAATAGGCCAATATTATTAACGAATCATTTTGTTTCTTTTGGTCTAGTTAATGAAATAACGGCGTTAGGTTAAGAAACGCCGTGCGGTAGAGAGTAATTACTTTATCATTATATTTTTTTAAAAAAAGCAAATAATTACATTTGCTTCATTTTTTATCTGTGCCCAGTTGTCTTACTTACAAGTAACTACTAGTTACTAGTTACAAGTGACTACAGTCTTCAAGAATGTCAAATATGATTTTTTTTGTCATTACGTTGTAATTATATATAAATTGCAGGAAAATACACATATTTATTTATATAAATTATATAAAACAATAAAAACATGTGTATTCTTTTACTTTATACATGAAGTTAGTATAATAGAAGTGACCGTAGTATTCCTCCACGTTGTTCTCAAAGGGGAATGACCCTTACGAGATCAGATCGTGAATGGACCGGCCCACTGGCCTCAGATCCCAGATAAACGCCGAATTTCTGCCGACTATACCATGTTGTTTTACTTTTCTAAGAAAAACAAGCAATTCTTTACCCTAAATATAAACGTATAGCGAACGAAACTCCTTACAATTCAAAGAAAAAGATAGTAAAAAATATACAAATTTTTTATGTAAAAAACTAGAATACAGCTAGTTTTATTAATGTTTTTATTTAATTCTTAGATATTCAATCACAATGAACCATAATAAGACGAACTCTTACTATTTACTGTTGTTCTAACTTTTACAGAAGCTACTATCTGGTTCTACCTATAACCGTATGATATTCTTATTTGATCTCATATATTAGAGTTTCTGATCAATTACTTTGACATTTAACTATAAGAGTCAGTAGAGAGCAAAAAGAGATGATCTACGTCACTGATAAAAAAGGAAGTATCTATATGTCAACATTACTATGAGCTAAATTGTTTATTTTAAAACCTTTTAAGGACATAAGAAAGTAAAGTATTATTTTTTAAATCGGCGTTAAGTTCTGCCACGGAAAGTGATACTGAAATATCTTAATGAAAAAGGAGTGTTTTAACACTAGGATCAAAAAAATATTAAAAAACAAAATAAAATGAATCGTTTTATGAATCATAATATATTTTGTAATAGCTCTATACGATACGAGTTATTTTACCGTCCTCGTCCCCGCGATAAACTTTATAACTTTACTTATATTGTTTTTATCATGTCAATAAACTTATTTTATCAAATAAACTCATGTACGCATATAAATCGGTATCTCCAACTTTGTCTATTCATATAATGTAAGTAGATATTTTTATTACCAGTAATATTTATTAAATACGATAAATAACCCTATTTTGTGCTGTAAATAGCAAAAACTTAGCAACTTTTCGCTCTTTATTCTACAATTTAATTATATAGTCGATGATACTTTCTTGACTTTGGAATAAAAAGCGATTGCTTATTTAGTACCATTTAATTTAGAGTTACAAATATGGCTCATATATAATATTATTTAAATATTATATGGCTTACAGTCAGAAATTAAATTTTAACTTATACCTCATATTACAGTTACGTTTTACTATCTTATATTAGTTATTAATAGTTTAGACTCTAGATTGGATTATGAAATATTTTACCCCACTATTCACAGTATTATTATTAAATTAGAATAAAAATAATAAATAACAAATAAATTCATTATAAACAAAATATCAGCAATATAGTCCACTGCATAATCTATTATACTGCATAACACCAAACCTGTTCTTCGACATGTACTGCTATCACATGTCTGACCAACTAGAATATGCCGGCCTTCACCACCAGGATCAAAGGCACCGACCGCGGTACTGTCTTTACCAAACAGGTTCCACCCAATACCATTAAGGGCTTTTAAAACCCGATCGAATAATTAATTTTAATTGTATACAGTATTTTAAACATTTTATTCAGCCTTTATTCGTTGTGAGGCAATTTGTGTTCCGCGATAGCTATTAAACAGCGAAAAGAGCGATTAATTCAAATGCTATTAATATTTATTACTTTTTGATCGTCTTTAACGTTTATGCGTCTGTGCGAGGTTTTATCGAAAACAAAAATAATATAAAAACTTTACTGTTTTTTATTAATTCCGAAATTTGGAGGCCGAATTCTGGAGGCATTGCGTGTTGAGTGGCAGAACTTACCGCCGCTTTGTCTCGACACAAGAGCGGAGAAATGAAAATATAGACGTCAATAAATATTTCACTACCTCGAGTGCGGATCGAACCTACTACCCTCGCGCTACAATCACACCCTTGTGCCCCTGCGCCACGACTACCCCTCGCCCCCCCTTTTTAAGTAAAATCAATTAATTAACTATTTTGTAATATTCTAAGTAATCTGTTTCAGTTATATTGGCATACAGTGTAACGAACAAGCACCGGCATTTCACAAACCTTTGATAGCGGTATCTAAACCATTTATTTTTATTTATATATACGTTATCAGTGAGTGGCGATGTCTATCTGTAATAACGCGATAAACTTCAGAGGCGCCGACCGTCGACACATACGATACGCCGTTTGTTCAATTTCAATAAGTAACTGCTAGTTGGCACGTGAAAAGGATGAACTTGATCTATTTTGGCTTATTTATTTGTTATATTGTAAAATTAAAAAATATATATATATTCTAAGAGGACTTTACATGTTGAACTCTACGCAAAACATTCTAAATTCCAATATATTTTAAGAAATAGTTTTTTTTGGACAGGTAGCACTTAGCTATTCGACTTCGAGCCACGAACAAGCTATAACAGAACTACATTTGAGAAAAATAATAGATGTATGTATTTCGTAAGTATATTGTTGTCAAGTAACACCCATTGTTTCTGGTTGGGATAGAACCCATCGAAATACTTTCTCTATTTAAATTATATATTTGTATTTCAATAAACATTCCTAAGATCATAATTCGAATAAAAGAAGCAAAGAAAAACATTTACATCCATTTACGTCAAAGTAATTAGTAATTACCATATCAAGTATAATATTATGTTTTTTTTTTTTAAATATATTTAATTTGCATATATATAATAATTTTACCAAATAAACTGGAGCTCACGCCATAAAAAAAGTTAAAATTTAAATAAAGTTAAGTACATGTCAAACCCACATTTTATAAAAGAAAAGCATACATTTATTCAAAAACGAGGCTTAATTGCAAGTAATTGCTAATTAGAATTTACGATCAATTAATAAATAAATTACAATTTTAATCAACACGGGGCCCCGCTTTTAAATAATAACGGTAAAAAAAGTCATGTAAATATGGAGATCGTATCTTAATATTAATTTTAGTTCGGATCTCTTGCGAATGCAAATTTTAAATTATATTATCTATACTAATATAATAAAGCGGAAGAGTTTGTTTGTTTGTTTGAACGCTGAGATCTCTGGATCTACTGGTCCGATTTACTTTGTTTTTTTTTGTATGAAAAACGGCATTCTTCAGAAGTACTATAGGCTATATAACATTACATTACACATATGTACTAATAAATTAAAATACTTTCTAATTTGACATGCAATTTATTCTGCCATGTTAATAACAACCGTCGTTGCTAAGCACCGGTTTGCAAAGTTTCTTTGTTGTTTTAAGAAAACGTCACCCAAAATGAACTTATATTTTGATATTCATCCTTATAAAAATAAATATATTATATAATATTTAATAAATATTTTTATAGTTCAAGCAGGCGTAGCCGCGTCCGGGTCCACTAGTGTAAATATAAATTTACTTTGAATTTCCGCAAAGTTTCATATTAGTATTGCTTAGTGCTAAAATATGGCAAACAAAAGATCCTTTGAAGTCCGCGACCTGAGTCATACGAGCGCATGTGTAGCATCGGCGGCCTTTGATTATACTTGTATACGATAGCACAAAAAATGTTTACACGCGCAGAAACGTGGTTCCTCAGTTTATGCTGGCGATGGTGAATTTAAAACATTACTTGTTCTTTGATGATAATACCTAAATCTATTTATAGTTTTTTTTTAGTTTCACTCTGTATTTTACATGTAGCAGGGTACTATTAAGACACTCTGCGTGCTTCTGCGCCACGACTGGCCTCAAAAATATACTATTACCATCATTTAACTATTAACAAGCAATGTTTCTTGAATATACTAAAACTGAAGGTTGAAAGGAATCTCTATCAAAACTTACTTTCACCTTACCTCAAAAAATCGATAGGATAGAGCGTAAAAATAGAGATAATAAACTTTCATATAAAAATGCTAATTAATTTGTATTATTAAGTTGAATGAACATGACATATTTCTAAATCATTTAAAAACCAGAATCTGCTTCCGTCCCAAAATTCGGCACGGGCCAGTTCTCACGTGAATCGAGCTTATCTAAAAACATAGGGTCCCTAAGGACGAACAAACATACGGTAGCGAAACAAAACGACCACCCCACAAAGAGATATTGTAGTAGATATCAGTTTTACAAGTCGTTAAATCTATTCATTCACCACTCGTAAATTTATCCACCCCTTAAAATAACACTATAAATCGACTCCCTCCACTTTGACTCGCATTTCGAGCTAACATTCAACCCTAATACAAAATTCAATTCTTTTGAAATGCATAAAAAACAATTTGCGTTTTTTGTTACAATTTTCAACGGGTCTAATTGGATTTTTTTGTAAAGTTTAATTAACTAAAGAAAATATCGCACTAAAATTAATATTCGAGTACTTATAAATTTGCTTTCTTGTGTTGTTTACATCGGTATGTAGCGCTCTACTAAAGCAGCGGAGTTGAATAACAATAACTTATTTACGCGTAATAAACTTCAAGTAATGCTTTATAAGAATATTGCATAATATAAATATCAATAATGTTTATTATTTATTTGCTTCTTTATAAAAAAAATTAACCCTAATTATTTTTTGACTACATAATTAATAATTGAACTTACCGCTTCCTCAGCCTCCTTCTGATCTCTATGTCCCATTAAATTGGGCATAGCGGTCCAATTGTATCCAAGGTCTTGACATTGGGACAGGCTGATCCTCTCGCATTTGCCACCCTCGACCTCCTCCTGGTCAGCTGCTACTATCCAGACCAGGAGTAACACACAGAAATACCTAGCCATCATTGCTTCACAGTAACAAATAATAGATAGTGATATATATTAAGTGTCATATTCAAACTGTTCAGTCAAAAAAACACAGCACTGTATCGTATGAAGTTGCACCACGTGTAGTATATACGACGAGCGTACGTCCGTTCTGCAGTAGAGCTTGAGGCGGACTGATTCGGTTTTGTAGTGTAGATGTAGAGGCCTAGAGTGTAGTTGAGGCACGGCGCGCGGCGGTCGGCGGCTCAAAGGCAAAGGCAGGGAACCGGTCGGCCGCGGCCGGTGCGTCCCGACCCTGCATATGTTTCGATGAAACTTGGAGCTCCAACAGAGCATTATGACGAAAAAAAGGAAAGGTGCCTAATTCATGATCAACGCAATCAGTGCTCATTTTGTAGCGTCGCTGTGGACTGAGGAGTGAGGAGTGTGGAAGAGAATATCATGTTGAGATCACCGGAAATTGAGACACAGATTTTACTTTTGAGCCAGGCTCTATATAATAGCGTGACAATGGATACTTTCTATTCAATAAATATATATTATACTATCACATATATATATTATATATATATTATGTATATATTATACTATCACAAGAATTTAATGACTGCAGAAAATTGTAAATATGAAAAGGACAATATAAGTTTGCAAGAAAACGGTAAATTTTGGTAACTTTAGTTGCATTTGCATGTATAACTAACTGTCCACTGAAATTAATTAAAAAGAAAACAAACTGTTGAGTGAACTTGCCAAACGCATAACCCTTTTACCGACACCGGAAGATGTGCGAAAGAGATACCTAATGGCCTTTATCGCGTATTCTTTTATCTTTCAGACATCCCAAGTAGAATACACAATTAGGCCCCTTCATTACATCACTCCAATAACACCTTTAATAATTTATCATCACATTGCATTTCCAGCCCTATTACAGTTGAAAGAGCTCTACAACTCGCTCAGAGCAACTTGTATCTGAGTTTTGGATCTCGACCATTTTTTCCTGAGCTTAGCGCGTCAAGGTTTTTGTTTCATGTTGAAAGCTAAGGAGGGTTTAGGTTAGACTGGACGTGGAAATGAATAGCTGCATTGTGCGAGAGGGAGAGAGAGAGACGGGCGAGTCAAAGGCGCCGCCGTGCGCGTACGCAGCGCGGACGAGAGCGGAATGCCTAATTAAGGCCGCATGCGTGGACCGTGGACTGTAGGGTGGAGAGTGTGGTCAAATTAATAAGTGTTTATAATCATCAAAAGTTTTTTATTGATTTATGTCACATTAATATGTGATTGAAATTATTATATATTTTTTATGTTCAGATTTATATTATTTTTTATTAAAATTCTTTGAGTTGAGTCATATTAAACACAAATAAATTAAGATTTTTGTAAAACAATAAAGATCATGCACATGTACTCGTATTACAAATTATCCTATAAAGACATAGTATTTAATCAGAAGATATACTCGCGCCTCCGATAAGGGATAAGATAAACACATAAATATTGCATAACGTAAAATAATACGTAAATCGTCGTTTTTAGATATTTTGTATTTGTATGTATTATTGAAAGATTACTTTACCTACTTTATATTAGAAGTCAACGAAGAACTTGTGTGATGATGAAAGATTTTTTTCCGAACATTAAAAGTAGAAACGGAACTCTTGTAGGAACACTCTATTGTCCGTCTGTTGAGACAATTTATCTCGAGATCGTAGTCGTAGAGGTATCAAACTAAAAGGAATAAGTATTTCATAAAAAAAAATTACAAACTCATGTTAATAGTTTAATTTTATGCAAAATCAGTGCACACGGCCGCAAACTTAAGTTTGTCAACGAGACAATCCTGAATTTACTCGGTGTCGAGTCCAACTCGCACTTTACCGTTTTTCAAGTTACAAGTTATACAAGTCAATAAATATTGATACAATTAAATCGCCCGAAACTGTGCACTTAGACCGCAGCCTAAGTACAGTAGATCGAGAATCGTAATGAATACGTCAGATATGGCGGCGGCGATTGACGGCAAATGCAAATGTGCAGGAAGCGCCCGCTGAATAACTACCGACTGTCACTTGCGCCAAATTAATTAATATTTACGACGTTTTTATGGCACTCGGACTGACTGGCTGACTCGCGGACACTCCCGCACATATCAATTTAATATAATATTATATGAAAGAACATATATCAGATATTAATGACCCAGGCGCCTGCGAGGCTTCGCCCGCTTAGATTTATAGTTATGTACATATTATAGCCAAATTCTTAACAATATAATAATAATAATCAAAACGTTTACATAAATTGTACATTTTTATTTTGATGTATTAAGCTATACCACTGTAAAGTTCCATCTAAATCCGTTTAGTAGTATTTGCGCAAGTAGAACAAACTTACATTCTAACTTACTTTCGTAGGACAGGATTAATAAAAATAATATTCCTCCATAAACGGACAGTAGGTGATTCGAATAAAAACAATTAACTGTTTACGATCGCTACGCTATCTAATTAGAGAATATTAGAATTTTATTTAGCTATTAAATACAAGTGGTATAATTATCGTGCCAGCGGAAATATGGCAGTTGTGGTTCCTTTGGAGGGAACCAAAAAGCCGATGACGTCCCTGGCAGGTTGGCACAATTACCGCGCGTCTCGCGTGGCGCGGGGTCGTAGACACAATTAAGTGAATTTGCCAAGCTTGGCAAAAACAAGGACGCTCTCTGGACTTGTAGGGTCTCCATCCGGTTGGGTTGTTGTATACAAACATTGCCGGTAAAGTATAAGATTTTGTATAAGAAGAAAACTAAAAACTTTCATTTATATTTTATGTATAAGTTGTGTTATTTTATTAAAAGTATTTGAATTTGATATAAGCTTTAACGATTTTTATTTATTTTGACGTAGACTTTGAAATAGAATAGGTTTTAATGGAAACAGAATGTTAAACACTAGGTTCCTAGGTTCCCTCTATCTAATCTGTTCCTATACAATGTGGAGAATGTAGCAGGAAAATATAAAAAAGATACACACAAGGAAACCTCAATTAGATTTCAATTTGTAATTGCCTACAATACTTCCAATAGATTAAAAAACGACACTGCTACTACCATTAGGAAATTTATGGTCACAGAGCCGAAGCGGCACAATTTCCCAGGAATGTCGACTCGGACTCATCATGTAAAAACTATAACGATCGGGCACATTGAGATTTTTGCGACAGCAAGGACTTTTATAAATATTGGGAAACATTCGTTCGGTTAATTTTTTAAGGTTTTATACTTAATAGCTATGTCTTTTTTTCAATAATTAGAGGTAATTAAAAATTGGCTTAACATGTAAAGGCGTTTAGAGCAAAGATATTCTTTTTTCTTTTTTGAAATTGTGTTTTGTTTTTGTTTAAAATAATATTAAAAACTTAAGAGATTTTTTAAAATAAAACTAACTACCACGGGGTTTTCCATGGTTTTGGGCAGAGAGTAAAAATTAAAAAAAAATAATCTAGTCATCTATGTACTACGCAATATTTACACGATATAAACAAAAATAACAAGAAAATAACGTAAAATAATAACATCTCTAACAATAATATTTAATACATTACACCTAAAAACTAATTATAGCCATATAATTGCAATATATCTTGATATCAAAACGACAACGGTGCCAAACTATCAGGTACCCACCAGGTAGACAAAAAAATCATATTTGAAGGTATTGTTAGTGGAGACCACGAGGAGACACCCCGGCGCGCGAGTAGGTGTTAATACAGGCCCCCGCTGCGCCGTCGACATGCTTGTAATATTCCTTGGGTTGTTGTGGTATTACCACTTGTTCATTGTTACGTTATACGGTAGTGAGGTCTTCCTGATGCAGGGGTACACGCGTGTGGCTGTTACGATGGTTGCGGGTACGATTCTCACTCGGGGGAATAAATTATTTTTTTATCAATATTTTCCATTTTTAGATCTGGTAAAAAGGCAAGCGCGGTTGAGATCCGCCACTAACACTAGGTCCTGAAATAAATAATTATTGAAAACCTGTAACGTTACTCTCTTATCAAGGAACAGAGTGTCTAAACATTTTCTTTTCTCCGCTTACAGAAAAAAGCGTGATGCAGCAAAAAAAAATGAACAGGTTTTTATTCAGAACGAAGTGATAATATTACCGGTGACAAGACAAGTAGGCAGTGTGAGATGTTGGACGCGAGCCCAGGCAGGCAGGCAGCCAGGCACTGTATTCAAATGAGTTACTCCTGACTTGCTTCTGAATATACATTATTTATTAAGCTATTTCTAAGAGATGTTTTCGATCATGCTTCACAATTGAAACATTATAACATTTATTTTAAAGCGGGTTATAATATTTTTAAATTAAAAGTAATGTAATTAGTAAATGGGTGTTACTTATTTAAAACATATTTATTAAAATGAACCCTAATAACCAACTATGGCTTATAATTATACTATTAATCTATTAATAAATATTCAGTAGAAACAATTTTATTTTAATACACTCTTGCATCTGACTGTAAGCGCGACTGTAGTGGGTTCAATGCCATTCTGGTAAACAAGATGTTAAATAAGACGTAACTCACTGTAGATTTGAGTTCCGCTACTCAACACCCTGAAGTGTCTTAAAGGAAACGGAGTGTCTTTACACTAGGTTCAATACATTACGATTACGATACAATCATATAATATACTATACTAATATAATTTAGCACTTCTCTTCTTCACATATTATTTTTTATTCCAAGACAAATCAATTCAATAATAATTCAAAGCGAGGTTCGTCATCACGCACGGCTATCACGTACCATCACGCGTTGATTGGCTTTATTATCGAACGTTATAATAATAATAATTATTATTATGATGGCAACCAGAGCTCTAGATGGAGCGGATATGGAACTATAAAAAATTGTATTCGATTCGATTCCGTCAGAACGTATGTGGGCCTTAATGATTGGAAAAATTGAGTGTAGATGTTGCAGCATTTTAGTGTTATTTATTACACTATGAAAAGATTTTGTATTATAAATTATTTATTTTGTTGTAATAGTTATTTTATTGTTTTCAGTAGATTTACTTATACTTTTGGGTACGTACTGAGATTCTTAATATTACTTCTAACTATGAAATATGTCTTGTAGAAAAAAACATCGAAAGATCGTAAATATCTATAATAGATGTAAAAAATATTTTTGTCTTAATGCTTTTGAATGATGGAACATAACGCCGCAATTTCTCTTACAAAAACAAAGATTTTAAAATAATTAATTTCCCCGACTGTGGATCGAATTCATCACTAGTGAGTTTACTACCGACGCTGCCCACTGAGCCACAGTATGCCTTTATAATTACAAATACATATTTCTCTTGCAATTTAAATAACTCAACCGCCTCCAGTATGTAACGAAAGAATTCAACTAAGCTATCAATATAATTATACCAGTACTAGGTATTATTAAGTTTATCTAATAATAATAAATATTTAACCTTTATACTAAAATGGACATCCGGTCTAACCTTTAACTTCACTAATATTTAGCAAGTTATTTTACAAATACGATATTACTATTTACAAATAAGGAATAATTGAAGAATTATTGCAAAAAATATATTATTTATTGATACTTCTTCTAGCACTAGATGGTTGAGTCATTATAAAGTAACCGTCGGCAACGGTCAAAAGCGAACGGGTTCACAGGTATTTTTTTTCTTGTAGCTGTAAAAGTCATAAACAATTTCTAACAAATTAACACATATTCTCTAAGTTTCTAGCCTTTTTTTTACAATTTAATAACTTTGGTAAAATTCACACTAACATAACGCCATTGGTACCTGCTATGGGAAAACATGCAATTTGAATGCTCGTATTAAATAACTATACTTGGTATGCTAATATATCTGTATTTTTTTTATTTAAGACTATTATTATATAAGTGAGGAGAGGGAGAACGGAGTGTTTTGACTAGATTGCTTTCAGTCTTTTTTCGTTATCATATTGTTCTCTCGACCCCAATTATTACGACATTAGAGACGTTATGTGTTGAGTGGCGTAACTCAAGTCTCAACGTAGTGTTTTGTTTTTTAGATCGAGGAAACGATAATATTTCATTCTCCATGTGGTAATCGAA
Organism: Heliconius melpomene melpomene; assembly: GCA_000313835.2. Lineage (NCBI taxonomy): Eukaryota > Metazoa > Arthropoda > Insecta > Lepidoptera > Nymphalidae > Heliconius > Heliconius melpomene. The sequence goes on from HE671545.1 coordinate 269,375, forward strand.
CTTACAACGAATTTAAAATTATACTGGCCTCAAAAAGTATATTATAACTATGTAGATAATTAAATAATATTACAAAACTTTTCAATACAGGCACTCCAAAGAAAAAAATATCGTTAAAAATTGCGTAAACTTCCAATTTATATTGCTAGGCCACTGAACTAAACGGTCGTTTAAACATTTTTGAAGATAATAACCATCCTTTGTTTTACGTATAACATAAGCATCAAAGCGCAAAGGGTTTAAAACTCAATAAAAATAGATACAGCGTGTTCACAAAACAACAGTTATTATTATACAAAAGAACAATAAAGTTATAAATGTTTTACAACACTGAGGTAAAAACGGGGTGAAGACGGCTTGCACAATACTCTAAGAATCCTTTCATAAGAAAAGAAAAGGCGTAAGTTGTTCTATTAGAAAGTATGGCTAGATGTTTTTTCGTTCACGCTATATTCTGCACCGTGGATCGGCAAGCGTAGCGTAGGGCCTCCAGCTCGATGGACGACCTGAAGAAGGTTGCTGGCGGAGGATCGGAAGCTCTGGCGCACCCTGGATGTGGCCTATGTCCAGCGGTGGACTCGAATAGGCATTTGCATATTTAATTATAATTATAAATAACTTCGTCAACTTGTTGCTTAAAATCTTAAAAACTGTATCTATTATAGTGAAACATAACCTCGTCATATCTATTTATATTCAAATGATGAGATTTTTATTTAATATGCATAATGCGTGCGTTACATTATAATTACTGTATTAACGCATTGTCTTCTAAATATGTAATAATTTTAAGTAAGCCATTATAGTTACGTTATTTCTAACAAATGGACTTAACGACCCTTAGCATAATTAACCTAAAATATATAATGAGTGAGGTAATTATTTATAAAGATATGGTAAAATCATTTTTTTTCACGCCGTTCCGCATTTTCTCCTCTGTTTTCTCAATCTACAAGTTACTAATATACGATTTAATAATTTTTAACTATTTTGTCATCTGGCGTCGGAGTAGAAAAGCTTAAAATGAAATGACAAAACAAAAGTACTCTACTAAGCACTTTCTGAAATTAATATCTCTATATCATAGCCTATTTAAGCAAAGTGAGGTAATGATTTGCCCCACTCAATAAACAATATGTCTTAATTATATCTATATATTCACTCGAAAAATATTATTTGCTCTAGTATTAAATAAACTAATGCTTTTTCTGTACGACTCACGACTGGTCTCAATAAGTTAAAATGAAAAGATCTAAAAACACAACAATAATATAAATAAAACCGGAAACCAATAAAAATGAAATCGCAACACTACGCAATCACTCTCTATACCTACAAAAGATCAAAGCTGATACTCTCTTTATCGTCACCAGAACATCCCTTTCCACTTCCACCCAATACCTATACCTATAGCCTATAGCTACTAGAGACTTACAGGCAAAAATAACATTTTAACGCATGACTGCCACTTCTTAATGACACGTATTTAGTTACATCCAGATTTTGACTTTGATGTTATATGTGAGTATTTTTATGTTTTTCGTTTAATTTTGGCTTCTAGTTCAGGTTTTTTATTAATGTAATACCAGTCAACATGCAAAGCTTTGAGAATTCGGTGGAAAATGATAATGGAAGTGTCTTCATGGGAACAGAGTGCCTTAACATTAGGTTTCCGGGTTCCCTTTGCCTACCATGCTGTGTGAGGGATACAGTGTGATGCTAAAAAAATATTTAAAGTTAGTAATATTTACTAAAAAAAATAGGTTTGCATTTGCTTAGGTAGGTGCTGCTGTACAATGTGTTCATATATTTGTAATAATTTATATTAAAAACATTTTTTAAATCAATTCATTTTTTTTTATTGTCTATGCAAAAAAAAGGGTATTCGGCCCTTAAACCAAAATCCACAACTTTCTACATACATATATATGTAAACAAACATATCTACATACAATTTATAATTAGTTAATTTTTCCCCTCCCAACAATTTCTTTTTACAACCATCAAAAGCAATAAACTTTTAACATTACAGCACGAAATAAAGAATTAAAGGGTAAAACGCGTGGAGACAATGGCGGCGCGATCAAAGTGCTGTCGGCGCCTTTGAGATCACTGGTTAATTTTACACCGTGTGCCCACACCCGACGCGGGGGGTTCCCTTTTTAAGAATATGCTATATGAGCTATTAGTAGTTTTTAGTAAGGTATTTTTTGGGTGATAATATAATTAGGTTTATTGTTATTTTTTTTAATTTATTTTGTTTATTAATTATTTAATTAGCTGAGTAAAGTCTTATTTTAAATTAAGCTTTTAAACCGGAATTATCACGTATACGTTGGGTTTGATTTAAAAAGTAAAGTCAAAATAATCGCAAAAATTCAAGATTAAGAGAAGAAGAAGAAGAGAAGTAATAAACTCGATTCTGTCAGGGGCAGGCGCACAGGTTATGAGTTAGATTCCCACTCAAGGAAGTGAATTATTTAATGTTTTCATTCACACAATGCTTAAAGAATTCAACGGAAACAGGACTCTAGAAGTATCCACTAGTAATGACAACGGAGAAATCCTACTATGTGCCGGATAGAGCTAGAAAGTAAAAAAATAATTAACTTATAATAACTATTTTAATATCACTAAGATATTAAAAAAGACTTATTAATAAACAAACCATAAGGTATGCGTTCCACACGACATGCGTACAGATAAAAAATAAAAGGGCAAAAAGTAAATAAAAAAAACCGACTTCAATACAAATTGTATATAGTAAGTTATTCTTTACTCCAATATATATATTAACATATTATATAGATATGTATGTAAGTAAGCCTGTGCACTGTATCGAAGTGTCGAAGTCATCCTGTCGGTTCGAGAGAGCGTGAAAAATTTATGAATACCTCTCCAACAGCGCTCTACTCTCACAAAATCTGTATTTGCGCATTAAAATTTCTTCATTGTAAGAGAATTTTCAATACATTTTGACCTTTAATACACCAAATAAATGTATAAAGGCGTTAAATTAAATTCAGATTAAAAAATCTTCTTATTATTGCTAATATTATAATATTATACAAAAAGTCGTATAAGTATTTATAATCCTATATATATGTTTTTTTAATAATTTTAAAACAATATTTGGTTTAGTTAGGATGAAATGACCAACTTACCATAGCCCATACATATTATGGTTCAATTGCATATCTTACAAAAAATCTAAAACCTGTATTATCAGATCCTAGCCGACTCGAGGTCAAAAGCAGAAAATTATAGGGAATAGCATACTAACTTCAAGATAAAGACAATAAATAAACGTCTATAAGCCTATAATATGCTAATAGTGCCATTAAATACAGCTACAGGTATGTCTTCTCGTAGCTCCCCCCCCCGAAAATACCTGCTGAAGTACTTATCCACATAATAATTATAATAATCATCCCACAATTAAAACATATCAAAAATAATGATTGCAAATTACAGCAACGGCCGAGTTCCGTCCGCTACCACTCAAAAAGTAAGCGCGGACGTTTAGTTAATTTTTAAGCGTAGCATCTTTTAATTTGCAAAAGGATTTTTATAATTAACTATTTAATAAAAACAAAGGTTCATCTTGGACTGCATTCTCGTACGTAGCTTGGGGACCAGTACGCGGTGAGCCGCCTTTAATCCTGGCAACGAGGATTTGATGGTTCAAGCAGACGTGGATTTGGTTTCCTCGGGCTGAAGAGATGTTACCAGCGAAAAGATATTACAAGCAATTAAGCTATCATTAAGGGTATTCAAGAGAGCTGCAATTTGCCACGCAGTCCGGGCCCGGGCACGCGAGGCTGGAGGGGAGTAGCGGGACGGCGAGGGGGGAGGAAGGGGGGGGGGGGGAAGGTTAATTAAGTAAATACTCACATAGACACATGGGAAGGTTCTTTGAAGTGCCGCCTATAGTTGTGTTCCTAGTAATTCAGTGTTTTGTAGTTTTTTTGTAACATACGTACAATCTAACGCCACATATACATACATATATATTATATACTTAAGATGATAGATTACTAAGAAATATTTTAAGGCGTATATCTCGTACATAATTGTTTTTTTAATATTACATGTTTCCGTGATCTATTTTAAGTAAATACTTAAGTAGTACTTTGAACACACGTTTCAACTAAGTAAGTGTCGAATATCTGAAAATAATATTCTTATTACTTAAATTGTTTGACAAAATAAAAATATCGTTACTTTCGATAATTTTTATCACCTTTTTACAACAATGTTATATCTAAATACTGTTAGGTTTTTCATTTTCGTGTCATAGTTTATTTCAGCTTTACGTATGTAGCAAGGGGCCTAATGTTAAGACACTCCTCTCCCAACTTTCCATAAAATTCAGGAGGCATTCCGTGTTGAGTGGCGAAACTCAACACCGCGCTTTACCTCGACGCCAGAGCGAAGACATGAAAATATTCAATATTTCATTTCCTTGAGTAGGAATCGAACCCATAACCTATTACGTTTACAGTAGCACGCAAATGCCCCGGCACACACAGAATACCTCTAGAATTCAGCGGAAAGGTGAAAACGCAAGTATTTTTACGGGAACGGAGTGTTTTCACATTCCCTAAGATTCCCTCTGCCTACCATACCTACATAGCAATGTGCTGGATACAGTGATGCAAAAAAATTACATCTCAATCGTTTCCACAACCTCCATGAAATTCTGGCACTAACCTTCTGGGAATGTTTTTATTAAAGAATTCAATACTAATTAACTATTACAAACTAAATTAATTATTGGATGTATTTGGTACTCTCCATGAATATTTCTCGAGTAATCAAGCTTACGAAGATTTTTTATTTTCCGTAGAATTCATTAATATGTGAACCGGTTCGTCGAATTAAATGTTAATTATATAACGTTAATATATGTACGAGTATATATTTTTTGCTTTTAAGTTAAAGTAAAAAAAATTGATATGAAAAGTATTTTTGGTCTTTATTTTTTTTTTCTTTTTTTTAAATAACAACACAATTTTCGGACATAGTTTTTTGTGTCCAATCCAATTTAACACTTTATTCATTTCTGCTATTATTATTTTTTTAAATATTAGTGACGCAGTTTAACTATATATGTGATGGTTATAATTTCAATCCCTACTCGGAGAAATTAATAATTGTCATTTTCATTCCCTGTTAAGACCCAGTGCGGCGTTCAGTTCCGCTAGTCAACACGAAATATCACGAATTTGGGAGGAAAGTGAAGAAAAGTTTCTCTTGACAGTGGCCTCTCTCTGCCGACCGTGCTATATGGAGTAAAAATGTAAACCAAAAATCCTATCGACATCTACATTTTAACTTTTATATAGCATTTACGATTTGAGATGGCACTTGTCCATAGTTACTCCCATAAAATAATACACTTCCACAGCTTAATTAACCAATTTTCCAGAAACTCTGTCTAATCAACACACGCACTCGAAGCCTGCTCGTAACATCTCTAACTAATGCCTGTAATAAACTTGTCGGGCATTCAACCATTCCTCTAAAACCTTCTTTGTCTATAGCCCTCGAGCCCACAGAGTCCACACAGACCAAAGAGTCCAAGCCGTCAGTATCCAAGGTAATCGCATTGATAGCAATTAAGAATGCGTGGGACGAGCCCCGCTAATGGTGGCCGAGATAACGTAAGTAATTAAAGTATCATTTGATTATGACCGCGGCTTTGCATCGCCGATGTAGTATAGGAGCCGGCGTTTGTTTTTTACATGTCGAATTATACTTTTTTTTTATTTGGCTTTGGTGTTTTTACTAGAAAACTATAGATTTTATGTTTATTTATATGTTACAATTAGTAATGTCTGTTTGGAATCATATAAAAAGTGTAATTATAGAGGACTCTGGAACAATCAGCGACACCGACCGGCTTTAAGACGTAATTGTCGCTAATTACAGTGAGAACATGCGGCGCGGCCACCCGCTGGACACGCTCCGATACCAGCCATACACAAGATTTTATAGCATTCTTCTGCTTTTTATCATTTGTTGTTATTATTTTTTTATAAAATAAATTTCTCGGTACCTATTATTTATTTCGTTTTATTACGTAAACATTGTTAAGTGAACGCGTGGCGCTATGCCGTGGGACGTGGGTTTGGTTCTCAATGGCGTTGTTGGTACAAATAGTGGTCCACGTTGTACGTGCACACCTAAAGAGGAGAACGGTATGATATTTATTTACTTTACAATTTTCCATTACCAACAAGACGAAGATTCCATAAGTCTGAATTGGTATGAATACGACTTGACGAGATGATTAAACTACATTTCGTTTCGAGGAAATATTTACTTTGATATTATTCTCATAGTATATTTGAAGTCATGGCATTAGAGACGTTCAAACCCAAGCAATCAATCCATACTCATATTGGACTCCTTGCATATTTTCACATATGGAATTCCAATGATATATCCGAGGACAAATTTATTTTTTACAGTAATATAGCGTATTTATTAAAATAGCGCATAGACTACAATTTATTTATTTATTTATAATTTGGCGATAATATAATAAGTATAAGCGAACGAAGCCGGGTTCGGGTCGCTAGCGTAAATATAAAAAATATATATAAAATTAATTCTCTTTATAATTCTTTTTCATTGCATCTCCTACGTTATAAACATAAAGAATTAAAATAAACTTTTGTAGCTGAAGCTCGATAAAATTTATGCGTAAGCTTTTATCTGACCCGATACTGCCGGCCATTACTCTTGGATGTTACACTAATGCTCGCGGTATGATGTTTCGATTTTTATTCTAAATTCCATATATTTGTGATTAGAAAATTAAAAGTTTTTGTTTAGTTTTTAGTTTTCAACGCTTATCTTCGTGATTTAGATGAACTGGAGTATCTTCTTTTTAAAGTTTTTTTTTAATGTTTTTTTTTTGATATGTTAATAGGGGATACGTTTTTGGGATCTTTAAATGTTAGAAATATTATAAACTTAGTAAATTGATTTACATGTCTACACTAACTATTACCTCATAAATAGTAGGGAACTAGAACTTAGTATCAAAACACTCCGCTCTCGACTTTCCTGTATTAGCGACATATTAAAATTAAGAAATTTAAGGTCGCATTCAGCAAGAAAACGAAAATAATATATTCCCCTAAGTGGAAATCGAACCTATAAAAGTCAGGCGCTGTCACAGAGACCTTTTCTTATGCTTATAATTTGTAACTAAAATCTAAGATTCTTTACTAACAGTAACTTATTAGTACAAAATATTATTTATTATTATTTTTGAAATGAGTTAACAAAATAACAGAAAATATCTTACTGCAATTAAAGTACATAAAATTTTGGGTACGACAGTACATATTTTAATTAAAGATAATCCATTGATAAGCTTACCAATAATTTTTAACGTTTTATGGACGTGTAAATGACAATTTTAATTTATATATTCAGGTTATTTTGAACCGCCATTGTTAAAATGTATTTGTCGAAATGCTAAGATTTGTAAATAATTGTATGTCTATGGTCGGCGCGGCGCCGGGAGGGTGTGGCGCTGCTATTGTGCCCCTTGACGGGTAACCATAAGTTCCATGTGGAAAGAGAAAATGAAATAATGGTAATCTAATAAAATTATATGTAAGTGGCCATACGTGGCACAGGGGCACAAGCATGCGAGTGTAAGCATAACAAGTTGTGGGTTCGATTCCCACTCGAGTAAATAAAATAATGAAAAATAGGTAATATTTTATTTCGTGGTTCTGGCAACGAGGTAAATCGCAGCTTGAGTTCGCTCAACACGCAAAGCCTTCGGAATACAGTGAGAAATAAAAGTTAATGGCAGGTCACACTAGGTTCCCAGGTTCCGTCTGCCTAATCTGATATATACAGGATTCAGCTTGAGGCTAAAAAATGTATGAGATAAATAAGAATATCTTGACCAATAATAATATTTGACATGGTTGTTTCTGTTGACTTTTGAGAATATGTACATCGTTAATAACGATTCGTTATATCAATTTTCTTCGTTGTGTTTACGAAGAGGAAGAAGTTGATTAAAGTGATTGGTTAACCGGTCCTGTTATGATAGTAACATCTCCTATTTCTCTGCTTATTCCTGAAAGAAAACTGTGATACTAAAAAAAGTGATCTTACAAGGTTTCCGTTTTTACCTCTTGAAGTACGAAACTCTAAAAATATTTATTTAAGATAGCAATTTTAAAAGACAACCTTAATTACAATGAATAAATATGAAGTGTGGTCACACTACGTATGCCTGATGATACGGTGCGCGCACGCATACATAATAACATCCCGGTTCTAGGCAGATTTAGAGGATATTACTTTGATGTTACTTAAATTATGTGTAATATTTCATCTTCCTTCTCTGTTTTTTATTGTACTTTTAACACTTATCTTTTATTAAATTAATAATAGCTTATGTAATAAGTGTATACGATTAATAGTAAATGTTTTAGTCGAGTTTCGCTATAAATTAATAACGAATATATTTAGTTGGTACTACCATAGTTCATAAGATAGTTCTACTTAGGTGCATGTTTATCTTCGCATTATATTGTATCTTTAACACAGTTCAACCTAGTGTTAACATACTCCCTTCTTCATTTTCCGAATTCTGGAGGCATTGCATCGAGTGGGAATCGAACCAGTCCCATTTACAGTTACACATGTGCCACTGCACCACGACTGACCTTATACAGACAAGTTACTGTACTTTTATGCAGTAATATAAACTTGAAAGTCATATATTTAATTAAGGCAGCATTGCATAAGTAAATTGTCAATTATACAGTGAAAGCAACCAATTAAATTTCGATAGATTGGTATTATATGTATATGGGATTTCCATTTTATGTAACTATAAGCAACCACAATGCGGAGGGGGGATTGTAGAGTGCTTCGATGTCCAATAGCTCCACTAGTTTGTACGTATGTATGTATATAAATGACAAAAGGGACAGAGAAATAAAAAAAAAACATGTTATTTATAAGTGGAGAATAGTTCTCTTGACTCTTGCTTGAAAAATAGTTTTTTTTAATTTACGTTTTATGTTAAAACTTGTGTTTTTTCCTTATGTTGTTTCAACCTAACAATGAAATTTATTTTGACCAAAAATTGGTACACTTACCAACATCATAGAACATCTCAATATACAGTAGAAATATGTTCTACAGAGCAGAGAAAGAAAGACGTTACCATTCAAAATAAAGTAAAGTAAGCGCGGCGTTTATGTCCGCCAGTCAACAAGAAAATTCTTCCAGAATTCAGCGGAAAGTTAGTCTTAAAAATAAGGTCCCAGGTTCCATCTGCCTACCCTTCTATATGTAAAATACAGTGTGAAGCTAAAAAAATTCGTTCACAAAACTTATCCAAGAGCGAAAGATATTAGAGAGAATGTTACATGTAATGTAATAAAAATAAATCTTGCGAGCGAATGTATAGAGAATCGATTTGATACACCTCCGAAAGCAAATTGCTCCGACCGTCCGCGTCCAGTTCTTAGAAAGGTAGCGACGCACTCTTGAACATTTCATTGTATCATTTTAAAGGAATGAATGAGAATAAAAATGCTTTATATATCATTTTTATAAGAAAGAAATAAATAATATGAGACATTGGATTGTGCCACCCAACTAGCAATTTCTCGGTTTGGATAAATAATGAAGAAGTACAAGTACAAGCTACTTGCTAGAACTTTTTCTGCCTTCCAAAGCCACGTGGGAATCAGTAAAAACTGTTTTTTTTTAGTTTAAATTTATAAAAAATAGTTGTATATTGTTTTCTCATAGCAAAATATTATTTAAGATAGTATGACATAAGTAGATCATGGAGATTTTTTACATATTATTGGAATGAAAAACACTATAATAATGAATTTATATTTTTAATGAATATATAGACTTTTTATAAATTCGTTATCTTAAATTTGTCACTAATTAAAACTTAGTTTTAAGCGAAATTACATAGAAAAATATACATAAAAATCATTACACTTGACTGAGCACGTTAATTTGAATGTTTAATATATGCATATTAAGAGAATAATCTAGCTTAATATCGCAATCAGTGCTGCTTTATCGATATTAAATTTTTGTAATTTAAATTCTTGGCAGTTTTCTGATAAAAATTAAATAGTATATTTTTATTATATTAAATTGTTAGTTTGCTATTTCCCGGTGACAAAAAAACACTTCTATTTTCTATGCAAACGGTAGGTAAAGAGGAAACTGTCACTTGGAGACAAAACATAATAATGGTAGTAATAAAAATTAAATTGAATACTTACCTAACTGAATAAATTCCATTCCGGTAATATCATATTTGCAATATATGTAATTTTGGTCTATTTTCCTAAATCGCACAGTTACATTATATTGTTATAATGTTTAGAAATAATAAAACGCGGTGACATAACACTGAGTTTTTTCCCGCCACTCGCGGCAGGTGCGTGATACGTGAGAAATACGCAACAGATAATAATTAACTTTTACAAATTCATAGAGATTAAAGTTTTAATCGTGTTTTAATCGATTAGGCACGGACGTATTTGTATCTAAAATTGAACCGAATAGAAACTATTTGAAAACTCAAAAAGATTTAATAAAATTAATAATTTATGTAACGGCAAACTTCACAGGGCCTTTGGTTCGCTAATGAACTCAACTTAATTAGTTTTTAGGTCCGTAATGTATCAAGCATTCAGATAATGGCATAATAAAACTGCAATACTGTGACATGTTTCTACAAAAGGGAAAACACAATGACAGTTTTAATTACTTCATTTTCATACACTTGTCGTATATTTGTTTAAATTAATACTTTATCTTATCTGTAATCTTTTAAAATATAAATTAAGCTTTTATGTTGATGCATTTTTTATTGTTTTAATTCGCAACGAAATTGCGAGGTTGACGGTGACCTATAAAAAAATAATTCTTTCTTCATTCTCCATCTCTGTCCTTTGCACCAGCTGGTGCAATCGAAAACAAGCCTTTTTCTAACCAAACACGTAATTTAAATTAAAAGTAATACTTGAACAAATTTGAACCTACTACCATTTTGGTCAGACACATTCACTGTTACCAAGAAGTACCTATATTATGCTTACCGTATGCGTACCGTATGCGTACCGTATTGTAGTACGTAGTATAAGTAATACTTTCTAGAATTTGATGAAAAAAAAAAGTCATAAAATCTTTGGAATTTAATTGAACCATTTTAATTTGTCTCTACATATATTTAAGTTAATGATACATTATAATCTATAATATAAAATATATATGTATAGATATCACATAATAATCTATAACATAACATAACACAAGTTTCTTCAAATTCAAGATTTAGACCCAACTAACTATACATAGAGCGAGGAATAATTACAATCTAAAACAAAACCATTAGGAACGAGCGGTCGGATTAAACGGTGCGCTTTCAATGACGACTAATGAATGCAACCTTTTTCCTTTTTCAACTCCATCGAAGCTCAGTTTACACAGATGTAGGGTATGTGGATTTGTTTTTAATGATTTGTATACTTTTATGTATTCATTACAATATTATAGTTATTTTAGCGTTTCGTGTGATTGTAAGCGTGATAGTTGTGGGTTCGATTTCTACATAGCGGAATGATTATATGTATATTTTATAACCGTATATAATTTATTACAGTATCAAGATAGGACGCGGCGTTGAGTTCTCTAAGCACGTAATGTCTTGAAAAGTGCGGAACGGAGTGTCTTAACACTAGGTTTATTAGATTAAATATTTATAATAATTTATAAATGTATGTAGCTAATAAATTTATGTAGCTAATTTCAAAAATTATATTATATAGACATGTACTTATTATTAATTAATATATTATTAGAACTTATCTTACATATTCTATTAGAATAATAATAGATTAAAAACTAAGACAAAATATTATATACGTTGCCAAATATAAAAAAACATGTACACATGTATAAAGGTAGATAAAAAAGAATTTAATTAAGCCACCATTTTCAAAGCTCTTCTAGTAAAGTGTATCATTAATATTTGTTGGTCATAAAGTGACGTCAGCTATATTCTTTTATCAACGAAAATCTCTCGGCACTCTTAATATCAATATCTTTTTAAATAATTTCGTATCCACGTTGATTTTTTGCTTTTAAATTTAAATAGTATTTTATTCCGGATATAGTAGTTATACAAGTTTTTTGAATAAAAGCATTCGTTAGACACATCCTGATTTGATAATTTTTTACTATTTCTTGAACACTGCTCTAACATAGAAGGTTTTTATAAATTACATATAAATTTAAAGTAAAAAATATATATAATTTCAATTTATCAACATTAAACATGGAAATATATAATATATATTTTACAATAAAAAAAGACATATAATTTTTTTTAATTGTATATCATATTCCTAGAACTATGTCACTTCTGAGCCAAGCGTTGGTAACTAAAAACGCGAACGCTGCCGTAAAAAGCAAAGACTGCTAATGAGTGAGAACTTCAACAATAAACAAATAATTCCAACATTATTCTCAAAGTATTTTAATAGTTTCCACCTACTAGAACACTATTATACCATAGACCGCTACTATAGACTATAGGTAGTGTAGTATGCGTGTGTAATATCAACTACTATTACTATAGTTACAAAGTAAAAACACAACAAGAAATGACTGTAGCGTGGTTACGACAACATATTTAAAATAAATTATATACAAAAAAACCCAATGAAATACGGAAAAATACATAAAAATTCGACATATCGATCAATCGGACAAATAATGGAACATATTATATAGTATTATTAAAGATCAATTTAAACTATACTCGATAGCGTATAACGTCAGTAGTAGATTACTGCTATAGTAGAGGTAGAGAGTGGAATGCGTTTTTATCCATCACCAGCATATAGCGAGTTCTCGGTAAGCAATCATCTGACCGTAATCAAATTGACGCACAAAAAACATCGAAATCATCACCATGGCGGTCTCCAGCTCCACCACGCTCGATGGTCGACGGTCAACGTCACCATATTACGTTCTTAGATGTCTTATTCGTTTTTAATTCTTTATTCAAACTTAGTGGATAAGAAATTTAGTCATTTACAAATATAAAGCTTTATGTTTTATATTCTTTATTAGTTGTGGTTGTTTTGGGTTCATAATTCATAATTTTGTTAAAATAAATATGTACTAAAACTTAGTTAAACATGATTTTAATAAAAATAAAAACGAAAAACTGACATTATTATACTATAGTAAAGCACTTTTTAAAATTTACAATACCAAAAAGTGTGAGATATTTTTGGTTTTGCGATTTTTTATAGATAATTACCTATTATTAACAAAATCTTACCTAATGTAACTTAAAACTCATTACTATCTATTTTAAAACCAGCAACTAATATTAATAACTTATTACAACATATATTAATACTAAAGGAACACAGCAACAACGAAGTTGAGTTAAAACTTTCATATGAAACGTAATTATCCGATGCAAATGTATAGAACGAGCCCCGGGCTCTGGGGGCAGGCTGCGAGGAGAGAGAGTAAAAAAAGCAAAAGCACACAGCTTTGTGGACGGCCGCCATTACAGAGGCCATTACGCGTAATTACGAGTCATTAGCCGCTGCCCGGTATTAACGTGATATTGCCTTTTAATATCTCGATCTGTAGTGTGTGTCTGTCTGCACGCTGCAAGGGCTAGAACTACACTTTTAGATAGATTAAAATGTGTGTTAGGTTTTGTTTTGTTGTTATAGATTTTTTTTTAATATCCAGAATAAGTTACGTTTTAAGTTATCTCTCTGTATTCCGCACACAGCAGGGCAGAGAGAATACATTGCTAGCATTCATTTTCCCATTTCTTCTCGACGTGGTGGAATTGTGGAACTCAACGCCGCGCTTTGCGTCGACAAACTAAAAATGTCAAATATATAATTTCCTCGAGTGGGAATCGAATCCACAACCTGTCAAGTTTACAGTCAACCGTTGGCGCCCTGCGCCACAACTGGCCACATAAAAATTGATTTAGTGATTAATAGGTGCATGATAAATTTAAATTTTCAATCATAGCAAACGGCCAGCCGCGTCTCTACCGCGCCACTAAGGCATCATTATTGATTTAAAAAAAGAAATTTGTTCGGTATTAGACAACTATTTTCTTGTCCCTCGATTTCCTTGCAATTTCTGCAGTGAATTAAAAAAATAACAGCCGCTGAATTGACTACATAATTATATGCATAATATGGACGAACTATAGTCCTCATTTCAATTCGTCCCGTTAATAAAAAGCCACCTTGAATGTCATTACTTGTTATGGAGTGGACGCTAAGTTTTTGTCAAACATCTTTTAGCTAATGTACCGTGGATTAAATTCACCTTTCCAACACTGTAATTCCTTTTTAATTAATTATTAATTGATAACTAAAGAATAATTCTCAACTGTACAAACATTAGTATTGAAAAAAATATTTTATTAGATAGAAATTATTTCGTCAATTAAAGTTACATATTCAATATAAATTACATTAAATAATCTTATTATTTTGTTATATTGTTATTATTTCATGAAGTACACTAAGTACCTACATGAAAGTATTGAACGGAATATCTTAACACTGTGTTCCCTCTTCTTTTTCCTAATATAGAAAAAAAAACGTAAATATTAAAAAAAAGTACTATAGAAAATCAATGGAGCATTATTTGACGTCAATGTAGACTGATAACATATTCATAAATTTCCAACATTTTACAATAAAAGCCCTTCGTAAAACGTTTGAACTCTTCTATAAAATATAAATAGCTTGTATTAATGAAGGAACAGGATCTCCGCCATAGTGGGCGCTAGGGCTGCTATCTGTAAGATATTGTCACGCACGAGTGATAGACGGACAGCACAAAGATGCGCGGGCGCAGCGGCCTCTCTTTGTGTGGCACAGGGTTGAGATATGGTGATATTGAGTTTTTTTAAGTTTATCAAATGCTTTTTTTGATTATAAGATATATAATGCAAATTTCTTAATATAACATCTTTTATTAGAACTTAAATATTTAAACTTAAAAAATATTTTTTAATAACATTATATTATGTACCTTTTTTTATTTAACGAATTTGACATATGAGTTCATGTCAAACAATACGACAATTTGGAAAAAAAGCGTTTAATTCACATTAATAAAAAAACTATTAAATAATTTGTTATGCCAACCCTACCTTTATGAAGTAGCAGTGTCTGCATCATTTGAACGATTTGTGTTCACCGCCGCGTGACGATCGTCTTGACAGAGTGAAAAAAAAATTATATATAATTATATCTAGAGGATTACCTTTATTAAGCCTATTCAAAGCTGAATTACACTAATGTACGTTTCTTGTGTCACAAAAAAATAAATAAAAAAACTTCCCTAGAATCTGATGACGAGATATTTTTTTGTCGAAGCGTTGATATAATCGCAGTTTTGCTGTGACAGACGGAAGTTGTTTTTGTATAGTAATATAAGTAGTACATAAGTATACATGAGAGCCAGCGTAAAAAACATTAATGTATCTATTACACAACGTATTTGATGACATTTTTTTTTTATTAAATTGTATAGGTATGAATTTACTTTAGTACGTCCAGTCTTTCTATTTCTTTTAGTATAATCTGTGAAAACATTTTAAAACCTCTTTAATATATCTAACGTTAACATATTTTGTGCATAAAAAAAAACAAAAAAAAAATACCGCATCGATATGTGCAAAAGATAATATTTAAGTAATTTTTGTTTTTTATTAACATAATACATATCGCAATTAGAAATAAAGTATCTTCAACGAAAAGCTCAGTCAGCCAGCGAAACGTTAATAAACAGACAGATGTTCAAAGGTCACGCAAAAACCGTAAAGCTACCGATGAATAATTGAATAATACTTTAAAGAGCAGTTTGTTTTTAACTCATCTATTTTGTATGAACATAGTTACATAACAATTACCAGTGACATTATTAATTGTCTTTAAATAAAACGGATATATTCATCGACGACTATCCTGAAATAAAAAAAATAATTCATATTAATTTTTGACATATATGCTAAAGCTGCACAAAAAAGTCTCACATTAATACACAAGTTCTTATATTTAAAATTCCAACAGCAATACTTTATAAAAGGAAATGGAAAATGAGCTTATTATGTAAATACTCATATATAATGTGCGTGGAAACAGTTTGAAAGGAGCATCAACGACCGACACACGTTATCAATGTTTCTATTATGCACATTATCAATAAAATTAAATATAAACTTTAAGCGGCGACATGAAAAGGCAAGTGCATATAAATATAGTATATTGTATGTATTGCCTGCGATTAGCTATTACTATTTTTTTATTTAGATAAGAACCCAAGACAAGTTATAGTAAAATCAAAGCCAACGTTGTACAATTATTAAATAAAATAAATGGTTTAGGGTTCGAATTCCGCTTATGGAAATATTTATAATATTATGTTTGTCTTATATTAAATTAACCATAATAGTAAATGTACTCAATATGTATTGTGTAAACATGACTTTAAACGCGACAGTTTTGGGTTCGATCCCCGTTGGAGAAAATAAACTATTTAATATTTTAAAGCGTCAACTACGTTACTGTCGCCCTTTTTTTCTCCTTTTCTTTTCATATTTTTTCGAAAAAAAAGCTCTAATTTTTATCAACGTGGTGAAAATTGGTTGTTGATGAAATTTTGTCAAGATGCGCTGAATTAATGGTATTTAACCCAAGTAAAATAAGGGAACGAATAGAAATATCACATTATTATTATTTATAAAATACAGACATACCTACAATATTTTGTAAGCATTGTGCAACTTCCATAATATGTTTATCCGTTATTACAGCCATTAATTACTTAGTTAAAACTCATTAACAAAAGTATACAAAAACAAACACTGTGCAAAGGTATGTACATTTTAATATTAATTATGTTTGGTATTTTGTATTCATGAGCAGTCCGTCATCCGCAACTCGAATATTGATTAGCTATAAATATAAAATTAACATTGAAATTGAAATATTTCAATTTGTCGATGACAGCTTAGGTGTATTTATAATATAGAGTCAATAGTCAATACGTTTCATTTATTATGTTTCATTTATTACGTTTCATTTATTATGTTATGTCTACCTTACATATTTTTAAAATCGATTTTATAAAAAAAACCTTAATAGTCATCGATATCGGTATTGTAGCATGTATAACAAAACACTTTTGCCCTGCACTATTTGAAAAATTGTAGGAGATGCAATCTAAATTTAAATTTATAAATGTCTTTCTTCATATATATATTAAGCTGTTTTTAAACACAATTACGTCAAAGTCCAGTATTTCTGTGAGTACGGTCGGGAACTCAGGTTTAGGAGTCTCTAAAAATTTATTGGTTATAAATACATCAAACTAGGATTAGATTATGGAATGATTTATATAGTGATTCTTTTCGCTGCGCAACGTACAATTTCGGTAAGACGCGTTGAATTAAAAATGGCGATGATGGTGAATTAATCTTAAAAACAAATAATTAATTAATCATACAATTTTTTTAAAATATCGGCATCTTTTAGAAGACATTTTTATTTAGGCACCAATCGTGAATATATATAAAGTAGGTATAAGTAGTACTAGTATTTGATGAGCAAACCTTAATTAAATATAACAAAATAAAATGTACAATTCGCATAAAATACATTTATTATTGTTTTAGATTATGTTAATTACGCAAATGTGGTCCTCCGCCGTCCTCTGCCTCCTGCGACGCTCTTATCTCGTGACATTTACAGACGTTTAATATTTAGATGGGTTTACGGTGTCCTTTTAGGTCCTGGCTTTACTTAATTTTATTAAGACCTTCAAGATTTATGGATTTTTAATGTATTTGAAAAGGTATGTTGTTTTTAAGAATGTCTTGATTAGTTTTATCGTAGATTGGACATTGGAGTAAGTTTTTTGGATACAATAAATTTATTTATAATGTATAAATGTTGAAAAATAGTATACCTAGTTCCTATTACCTTCTAGCGTTAAAATACGATTTTTTAGTATATAAATACGTCTTTCTTGTACATAGCGGAGTATGCACCAGCATTTCCGAGAACGACTTTGTTGAGTTAAATAAACAAATTATTCCTTAAACAAGAATCGAACACACAACCATCCCATGCACAGACACTACCACTGCGCTTAGATGTTCTCAAACAAATTTCCGATAATACGATAAAACATAATTACAGTGACTAGAGTCGGCTTCGAGTCTGCCAATAATTAGACCGCTCACATTTTGCTTATCTGTCCGCATCCGTCCGGATGACGGCGGGCAGGAAGACGTCACTCCGCTCTCTCGCTGATAATCAGAGCGTAATGTAGTAGCTGATGAGGAAGCTTTGACTGATTCAACAGAATAGTATATACAAAATATTTTGCTTTAGGTAAGAGTTTCAAATCCGATTATAGAAAGCCAATTTAATATATTAGGTATTAAGGCCAGTCGTGGCCCAGGGAACAAGCGTGTGATTGTAAACGCAACAGGTTGTGAAATGAATGTTTAATATTTTCATTTATTCGGTCTGGTGTCGAGGCAAAGCGTAGCGTTGAGTTTCGCCACTTAGAGGAGGGGGGGAGTGGGGAGCAGAGTGTCTTTACACTAGGCTCTCTGCCTACTCTGCTACATGCAGGACACAGCGAGAAGCTGATAAAAGGAATCTTTTTTTGTAAGGTGCCGATAATATATGTACAAAAAAAAACTAATTTGAAATCAATTACGGGTACAGAATAGTGTTATGTTTTTTTAATTGAAGTTTTTCTATACAATCTTGTTTCGGGCGGATGTTAATTACGTTAGTTAAAAATTATTATAACGACCTTTTTGTGCTTAATATGTCGTAAAGTTAACCATTAGATTGTAAATGTTTGATTTAATGTTAAAAAAATATTAAATTATCTAAACTTGTGCAATTAAAATCTAAGGTTATTGAGAATAAAGATATAGATAATAATGATATCCGGTATATCTTTAACATAATGTACATATTATGTAAGTACCTACAACGGCGTAGGAAAAGGGGGAGTCGGTTGGTACGTGCCCACCCTAGAGTAGTCTAGTGCCCACCCCACCCCCGAAATTTTGTTAATAAAAAAATTGCCCCGAAAAGTAAAAAAAAGCACGTTTACACGAAGTAAGGTAAAGTAAAGTAAAGTTCAGGTTCCCCTCAAAAATATCTATAGATACGTTAATGGATACCTACTTAGCTATCCTACGAAAAATAAAATAATGCTAAAACAAAACGATACAAACAGACATTAGAAGCTACATCTTCAAATTACGTGGTCGTTTCCACCACAAAGTTGTGGTGGTATAATACGTAACAGTTGATATATTTCATGCGCCCGCGCAGGCCCTTCGTGGAACTATAATAATAATCGACGCGAGTACACTGAATGGGAAATAAATTATACCTGGCCACTAGGGATGGAAAAGATCGATATTGAATTTTTAATTAAATGTTTTTTTTTTCGTTTGTATTTTCAACTTAGTTTTAAGATGGTAGTACTAGATTGTAGATCCAAACCTACATTTCCAATCATAATTTTTTTTTCTAAAGAAAAACTTTGACAACGCCAGGTGATGCTGTCCAGAATATTAAGGAGAGAAACGATCTGGTTGTTCACACAGTACAGTACAG
This sequence comes from Heliconius melpomene melpomene, assembly GCA_000313835.2. Taxonomy (NCBI): domain Eukaryota; kingdom Metazoa; phylum Arthropoda; class Insecta; order Lepidoptera; family Nymphalidae; genus Heliconius; species Heliconius melpomene. The sequence goes on from HE671545.1 coordinate 289,117, forward strand.
TATAATCAACCTGATTATATGATTTTATTATTATTCCACTAATTTCCTTTTTTTAGTTTCCTGCTGTATCCCGCACACAGCAGGGCAGACAAAGAAAACTTAGCGTTAAGACACTCTGGTCCCCGAGTCAATTCTGAGGCATTGCGACTTTGCGATTACTAATAATTATTAACGTAATTGAAAGACTGAAAATAATTATGTAAAAAGACTAGGTATATATTGTTAAGTTGATAATGTATTCCTTAGCGGAATATTCTAACTATAACATATAATAAATATATTATTAAAATTAAAATATATTTCGCTATATCGACATTATCCAATCCATCCCTATAGCCCCCAGCGACGTACGCACGGACAGTCGCAATTTCATCCTCAGTTCGCCGCTCGGTTATTAAATCCCGCCGCCCGCCCTAATGCCGCCATTACGGACTATATAATAAAATGGTGCCCGAGATCGATGAGACACGATTATATTGACATTAACATTATGGCTACGACCGCTGCTTGGAAGAGAACTGTGGTAATAACTTATATTTTTGTTTAGATATTGTTTTTGTTTCTTTTTAGAAGAGGATTACCAAAAGTATGAAAGTATTTTTGCCAGGCGTGGTATAGGGGTACGAGTGTGTGACTAAGTGCGACTGGTTGTGGGTTCGATCACCACTCGAGGAAGTGAAATATTTTTAAAATTTATATTTTCATATTTTCGCTCTGGAGTCGGCAGGGGGAACCTCGTGTTAAGACACTCCATTCCCCACTTTCCAACGTATTCTGGAGACATTGCGTGTTGAGTGGCGGAACTCTACGCCGCATTTTGCTTCTATCTCAGAGCGAGAAAAGAAAATATAAATTTAAATAAATATTTTACTTCCTCAAGCGCGAATCAAATCCACAACCAGTCGCGTTTACGCCCCAGCGCCACGACTGGCCTCAAAAAAAAAACATAATTGAACATTACAACTAAAACAAAACCTAACTTTCCTAAATGAAATGTTACAACATTATTACACGGCCAACGCCGGTTATTGAACAAGGAAAATAATTATTCATAGAGGCAGGTAGAAAATTATGAGCACGGACGCTGTCCGCGTTGCCGGCTTCAGTATGGAGATGGAGAGCGGCTATGAAGACGTAGTTGCGGAGTTATGGCGTTGCAAACCTTTTATGCGGCTGCCTTTGAGGTAAAGGTATGATCTAAGTGGTAGGCGTAGCGATTATAAAGTGAATGTAATATGGTCTTGAAGGTGTAAGATTTGTTTACCATTAACTTGGACTTGACATGTTATTGTTCATGTCGATTATTTTAATCTATACGAGTATATATAAAAGGACTTGTCCTCACTGACTGAGGTAAGACGGGCGCACAGCCGTAACCGCTGATGGTAGAAACGTGGAATTTGGACAGATGTTTACTTTTGTAATCTGGACATCTACTAAGAAGGGATTTTGAAAATTTTTAACCCTAAAGGGGTAAAATAGGGGTTGAAAGTCTGTATGGAAAAATCTTTAAATCGCCACCGATTTTTATAAAATTTGAAATACAGACTCTTAAAAATATTTCATTCAATACATGTTTTGTGGTTTAATAGAATTCACCCCTAAATAAGCAAGCGAAGCTGCGCGCGTCCGCTAGTTATAATATAAGTATTGAGGCCAGTTGTGGCGCAGGGGCGCAAGCGTGTGATTGTAGTCGACAGGTTGTGAGTCCAATTTCTACTCGAGTAAATGGTATATTTAACATTTTCATTTCGTCGCTCTGGTAACGAGGCAGAGCGCAGTGTAGAGTTCCGCCAAACATCACGCAATGCTTCAAGAATTCAGATGAAAGTAAGGAATGGGAGTGTCTTAATGGAAAAGAGAATACCTAAGAACCTTAAAACCTTACCCTGGAACCTTAAAACATTGCGTATCGAGAGGTGGTGGCGTTACCAGAGCGAGGAAATCAAAATATTTCATGTCTGGAGTGGAAATTGAATCTTCAACCTGTCTCGTTTACAGTCGCAAGGTCGTGCTCCTACGTTACGCCGACCTCATAATAATTGTATGAATCGTATACACTACCCACCACGGTCGGATCGTCCGCTGCCCGCTCCTCTCATCACAGGCACGAGGCAGTCCGCGGCTGTCACAAACATAAGATATTGCTATTCTGAACACGATCGTCTATTCATAGACAGTTCGCGCTTGTGTCGGTGCGTCTGTGGTGCGTTTTATTATTTATTATATTTATGTGGGGTTACAGAGTTGGTTGCAAAATTGATTGTGGGAAGAATAAATTATTTTATATTTGTGTATAATTTATTTTATAATACTTGACGCAATTGTGACGCTGGAGTTGGAGTGTGTCTACACTGTGCTGGTAGAGAACGTTGCGTTTTGCTATAATGCCCGTAATTTTAATTATTGTAGAGTATGGAGGGTGGTGAAAAATAATCCTACATAAACACTTACTTTTATTCAGTTTCACGCATTGCAAGGTAGGCATAGGGAACCCAGTGTTAAGACACTCGGCTCCCCCCTTCCACCGAATTCTGGAGACATTCTATGTTATGTTGCGGTACTAACACCGCGTCTTCCCAAAATACCAGAGCAAAGAAGTGAAAAACCCTATTAAATATGTAATTTCCTCGAGTGGGACTCAAAAACACAACCTGCCAAATTATTCAATTCATGACATTTTATGTTGAATGGCGGAACTCAACGCCGCATTCTCTTGTTACCAAATAATTCATTCCTCGAGTCGTAGTCATTTCCTGTAATAATATAGAGAAAATTACACAATTATAAAATAAAGGACGCCTTCAACACATCCTACTAACCTTTATCCTCACTTTCAATACAGAAAACGTCGCTTTCTACGATTCAGCACGTGATAACATTTACTGTTGGCCGGAATCGAATGACATGTATCGACCTATTGCAGGAATTAGGACACCTGTACTAGAAACATTTAATTAACTATTATTACCTACAACTTTAAGTTACCTTTAAAAGGTGCTTTCTACTACGAAGCAGCATTAATCTAACCGCTAATCTTTTTTCAACGTAAAATTCTTCAGTTCTTATAATATTAATGAATTAACAAAAAGTTTCGTATTCCAAAAAAAGTATAGCATTACAGTAAAACCGAATTGCCGACTGACATCACAGTAAAGTATTACTAGTAAGGAAATTTGAAAATAAAAAATTACAATAATAAATATTAATTTATTTCATGTAACTAACATACTCGCTGCGTATGAGTGTTGCTATATAACATAATATAAAACTGATATGTGTGTATATTTAGTAATGCAGAAAAATAAAATAATAAAAACATCGTTTTTTTTCCTAATTTTTTAATTAAGTTTTTAAGCTCTTGTGTTGACACATGAAAAAAATTATTAAAAAGTAGTGTATGTGTATGTTTTAATATTTTCATTTTAATATATATATATATATTAAAATGAAAATATTATTATTCATATTATTATTCATTTTAATATATATATATATATTTTAATGTGCCGTCCTTTACTTTCCAAGAGAAGGCAGCTGAAGCCGCATAAAATCGAGCTTTTATGTAGTTCTAAACAACATCTCTTTAAACAATTTATTTCATTATGTGTAAAGGAACATTTACAACATTGTATTGTTCTCATAATAGTTAAGACTTACAGTCTACGAAATAAAAATACAAAAAAATAAAATAAAGGGACGATAAAACTGGCAACACTTTAAAATATGTTTAAAATAGTAATAGATTCATAACTTTAATATGTATTAAAATAGGTTTAACCAAGACGTTTTATGGTTTTATATATTTTGTAGCAGTCTATGCGAAAGTAATTACTCTCCCTCTCTTTCTGCGCTCATGTTAAGTATTACAATATGGCATGGCAAATAAATGTATGTAAATTTATTACTTTAAATGGGTAGGTTTGGTTTGTCAAATATTACTATTCATTTTGTTTTTCTTCTGTAAAATCACTTTTACAGTCCCACAGACGTAAAACGCGTCATATTAATTGAACCAATATGGCGTTGGCGAGGTATATAATAAATAGTATTTTAATTGATGTTACAACATGTTAAATAAAACTATTGTGAACTAATTGATCACAAACTAATATATCATCATTGAAGTACATTATTTAATGTAACATTTTAAAAATTATTCTTTACTATGTTCTACTAAAAAACGTTCTTAACATTAACCTTTAAGTAATCAAATAACATAACATATATAGAGATATGTATTTTATCAAAGGTATAAAAATTTTAACGTAAAAAGCGGAACTCAAACCCGCGCCACTTTGAAGCCGTCCCAGTGCTGTGACCACTAAGTTATACATTCTCAACAATCTACATCGAACTACTTATACCCATGTTACACCGTAATGTGGATAGCTCTTGGACGGCTCCCATAAGTTAGAGAGAGAGAGCTCCATTGATTTTTTTAATATTTTTATCCTTAGTGCAAAATATCCGTTAAAAATAGTAGATACATCAGTTCAAAAACAGTTTTATTTAACATATTTTATAACAATTTATGAAGGCATCATCCCCCGGCTTCGTTTCCACTGCGCCCCTTGTCTTCTGTTGTGGTTGGCTCGAGCTGATTTAGTCTTTTCTTTCTTATCTCTATTTAAAAGTACTTCCTTTTCTTGCCCATGGCCTTTAGGTTTACCTATTACGTCTGTATTTCTGTAAAGAATATGTTTTATTTTTAAAATTTCATTCTTGATAATTTTTTGTTTTATGAATGATAAATTATTAAAACAGTCAATGAAAATATATAATTTTTTCAATTATTCAAAACAATAGTAGAGTACGGGGTATGATGTCTAATAGGTCAAGACCGCATGTATAAAAACAAATTAGCAGAAATTTGGGCGTAACTTTTTAATGATAGGTTTACTCAACGGATAATTGCCGGTACCATGATAGATCTATTAGCGGTCTTACCCCCAACGATAATTTACCCCATATTATATAACAAATAAACATACCTGGGCGGCGGCGGGCGGTATCCTCCTCGTCCTCGTTTCGCCTGGAAGTTAGCTTCTCTTCGAGCTCTCATCTCTTCGGGGTTCACGCAGAAGTCCATTTTACTTCTACTGTTCGTAGGTTTCTCTTCTTCTACCTCGTCTGATTCTTCTGACTCCTCCTGAAGATTATAATTGAACAAACGTTAATAATGTATTATGGTGTGTGTTGATTAAATAATTAAATTCTTGTACATTTGAGGACACTACTGGATGACTCCACTCATTATAGTATTGAAAAGAGTCATCCAGAAAGACACTAACAGCACAATTCTTTTATATACTACACTTTCCCATTAGGAGGATAGTAAACATTATAGTCAATATAATAGTAATTTAAAATATTAACACTTTTTTCGTTATTACCTTTTCTCTGATTTTCACCTCTTTACCTATACCTTCATGGGTACTTTAGATGCTCCATAAAAAGATCCTATAAGGATTCCGTATTTTTCTTTTGCAATACGGAGCTGTAAACGTAACAAAATACCGACGAACCTGTACGTCTCGCCTGGTCTGCAGGGCGCGCGGCGTGACGAAGGGGCGCCGCTCGTCGAGGTCGGCGGCGTGCGTGACGCCGTCCGAGTCGTACGTGTCGTCGTACTCGTCGGAGTACATGTTCTCTTCATCGCATACTAGACTGGAGGGGAGAGAAAATGTAATAAATCTTATAGTGAAGTGAGTTGTTTGTACGAATAGACTACGTACTGACATAAACGTCAGACAGCAATGTATGCACAGTTTACAGTGGTACTGTTTTTAAGGTTCCGCACCTTTTAAGGAAAAAAGGAACCCTTATAATAATATCACTTTATTGTCCGTCCGTCTGCCTTTCAAGAGCCTTTATCGCAGGAACGCTTGGAGATATCGGGTTGAAATTCAAACCATATACTCAAATCTACGCCCCATAATTTCCTGAAAATATGTATGAATATTTCTAGTTTTACTTAATAGAATATATAAAGGGAATCAAAATTAATAGGTACTTCTGGTTGACCTTGAATTATAATATTTGGCAGCTAGCATCTACAGGTAGTACTAGTATATGTATGGAACCCTCTGTGGGCGATCCCGGCCTGCGCTTGTCCGGTTTTTAGTGCCTAATTAATGTCAAAATAAATAATACTCACTTGTATTTACTATATATATCCACACGTTTCTTAACTTCAGTTTTGTCATCCAACATGTCCTTAATATCTTTATATTTCTCTCTTTTCTTCCCCACATGTATTTTAGAAAGGTCCACGTCATCCCGAGTCATTATATCGAACTCATCGCCATCGAAGACATTCAATCTTTGTATACCAGTTTCTAAATATTTGTTGTCTACTGGATCCTCTGGGATTATTGGTAAACTTGTGTCTAGACCTACAAATTATATATAAGTCTGATTTATTGTTGTGGGTTCAATTCTAATTTGGGATGTGTTAATAGAATATTGAGCATTGCCATTAACATGTCTCCATTGGGAAAATAGAGAAGCAAATGTTTTCTACTCCTTAAAGAACAAAAATGTTTTTTTAGCACTTAAGATAAGCTTTCTCACACAAGATTTTTTGATTTTACACATATAACAGTATAAAGTAAAAAAATAACTCACAATAATTAAGTTTTTGTAAAGACAAAATTTTGATCCTTATGTTATTTACAATTTTCTAAAAACTAAAATTACACAAACTCTGAATTACCTCTCAAATTATCAGCGAGATTATCTTCCAAAATTGCATTAATCACTCTCTCAGCATTTAAGTCATAGTGTTGCAAACACTTTAATATGTACCCATCACCTAAATGTGGTAAAATATCCTTTACTTCACTTATTAAAGACTGTTCCCTGACATTATTTGGTATTTCCGTCTCTTTGGAAGGTCCTGGTATGTTTTCTGTAGTTTCTAAATGGCCATTAATTAAGTTATCTGTGACATTTGTGTTTGACAACTCTTCAGGTATCGGGTCGTCTATGTTAGAATATATCGCTTGTAATATGAAATCAGTTTTTACTGTATCACTGTTTGTGAGTTAAAGATTTAATTGTTTTACGCATTTACTCGTTAGTAGAGATGTTATCAGCAAGATATATAAATAGAACGTAGCAAATATATATAAATACATACTAACATTATAAATCTAAAATATTTGGTTGAAAGCGGTCCTCTCAGTTCAAATTGAAAAAAAATATTTTTTGGATAATTCATTTCTCGAGGAAGATAAGTTACAGTTAATGTATTTTTTTCACGCTTCACGCTGTATCTCGCAATATAGCAGCCTAGACGTTTTTTACGTTTAGCCGAATTTTCGAGGCATTGCGTGTCGAGTGGCGGAATCGATCCCACAACCGAACTATCTAATTGTTTTCATGTAACTTACTGCAGAGCTACTTAATTTCCTTTTGACCAGGCGGGCGAAACCGCAGGTAAGGGCTAGTTAAAATATAAAGGATACATGTCAGGATATGCCTGTTTCAACATCTCCAGGTCATCGTGTACGGGGTAGCACGCGTGGTAGTCTTTGATAAGAAGTCTTTCTGATAGCACGTCCATCATTAACGAGAGATACGCTTCAACATTTGTTATAACACTGCCTCTGCATAAAAAAATATTATTTAAGAAAAAAAAACAGGTTTTCAGTTTAGCAGAATGGGACAGAAGAAATCTAGTGTTAAGAGACTCGGTAACTTCTTTCTGACACATTTTTGACATTTTGCGTGTTAAGTTGCGGAACACAACGCCGTGATTTGTTTACCAAGGCATAAAATGAAAATAATTCAAATGTAATCATTCGCAAAATAAAATAGCGCAGCGTGGAATGCGGAGAGCGGAGTGTCTTGGCTCTCTTTACCTACGGTGCCATATGATAGATACAGCATGAAATTGAATAAAATATATATTTTTAGATTAAATTCTGTAACATAATAATAACATAGATAAGGATCTATGTTGTTATCATAATGAATATTGTGATTTATATAATTAATACAAATATGTGTAATATGTGTAATATGTTTTATGTGTTTATTTATTTATTAAGTGCACTATTACAAAATAGGTAATTTTCAAAAGTAGTGAGACAATAATTGCCATTCTCAATAATGTTCTAGGGGTATTCCCCAAATAATATTTTTCAAATGTTATCTCTCCAAAGGGAATTCCCCTTTTAGCTTAATTCAAAGTCTCAATGTAACATATGTACATATGATACTTATGGGTCCGTAATTCCCCACTTGTAAAGCAATTTAAAAAATTGTTATTATAAAAATATTTTTGAAGTTAAAATAAATACCAATTAAAAATGTACTTTAGAGGTGTGGATAATACTAGGTGTCAAGCAAATAATGTGTTTATTCCTTCTCATCATAATAAATTTTAATTAAATCTTTTTATAATTAATTAAAATGTATCTAAATAACGCAAAATATTTTTAAACGAAAATTCTGCGAAAATTTCCACGGACTTCTTTCGCACGGTAATAATTAATTTGACAATATACTTAAAACTTTGTTGTTACAGAAACTATTTGTTACTAATCTACGACGTAAATTGTTAAGTATAGGAAGTATTCATGACCGTTTTTCATACATTTTTTAAGTTATTCTAAACTTAATTATTACAGAAGATCAAAAGCTACCATAAGCAATTTAAAATGAAACAGTATGCATATAAAACATATCACTTTAAATTGAGCCATTGGGTAGATTATTTAAATGAATATATAAACAATAACTAATATATTTATTTTCATGCATTAACCCGCAAATAGCAGTGTAGGCAGGGAGAACCTGGGAACCTAGTGTTAAGTCACTCCATTCCTATGAAGAAAGTTAAGTTCTGCACTTTCCTTTCGAATTCTGGAGGCATAGCGTGTTGAGTGACGGAACTCAACGCCACTCTTTGCCTCATTACCAGAGCAAAGAAATGTAAATATTAAATATTTCATTTCGTTGAATGGCAACCGAACCCATAACCCCTTTGCTTTTACAGTTGCATGCTTGTATCCCTACCACTGGCCTAATAACTATTTACATGAAGCAGTACTGGGCTGACTATTTAAATGAGAAAAAAAACTTACTCTCTATTGAATATAGCGTTCTTGTATACTGCCAAAATTTCCTTCACAATATCTATGAGCTCAATTCGGGCCAATTCTATATATCCTTCTAATTCCGTATAAGATATACTCGTTTCATCTCCCACTTCCATGAGTTTTTCATATAAATGTGGAATCCCATACTCATAGAGTTGGACTATACTGAAAAAGTGAGTTTGTTACTATTTTATAATCTTTGATGTTTTATTTCTTGTTAAAAAATTAATTATGTTGTTTACTTATTAAGATGTTTTGAATTTTATTATATTACCATTAAATTTATGTATAATTAATTTTATTTTATATTGTATTTATGTATAATGTTATAATGGAAAAAAAAGTAAACAATAGTCAAATCAGAGATAAGCATTTTGAAATTGAACACTTTTTTGTTATTAAATCTAATAAAATTAAATAGAAGTTTCCAGTATTACTTAATTAAAAGTAGTAAGACATCAATATATATTATATATGTATAATATTATGTATTAGTCTATTATATTACTTTATATATTGTACTATTTTATAAATATTTGTGTATTAAGTTTATGTATTAGGATAAAATATTATTTACGTATGTTTATTTATTTGCACCACCCACTATTTGTTTTAAATTTTATGTCTCCTAACCTCAAGGTTGTCTGGAAGAAATTGCTAATTAGCGATAAGACCGCCTTGTACTTCACACTTTGTTATTAGCTTATAAGTACTAGATGTAGTTTGTAACTTTGTTTTCTTCTGTTTGTGGTGTACAATAAAGTATAAATAAATAAATAAATAAATAAATAAAAGTTTATTATATTAGGCTGTTAATTCATTTTGCATATATGCTAATAATAATTTAAGACCTGAAAAGACTGAAAATTATTAGGTATATTGAGTACCAAAATATAAATAATTTTCAAAAATACTTACAATGAAGTTACAATTTGTTTATTAATCTAATATACAAATTTAATAATCTATTGAGTATTTAATAATAATAATCAAATGTCAATAGAAAACTTATTTCAATAAACATTAATAGAGCAATACAAAATCTCACCTTAAAACAAAATTCGTTTTTTTCATCAACTCTGCTCCTGCAGGATACACTTCTATATATATCCTTAATGTCATGGCAGTGTCCAACATATGTATAACTAAATCTTTTAAAATATCAAATGTCAATTTATCATGATTTTTATTCCCTGAAGGCCTCCTTATTTCACTAAAACCTTTAAATGTCTCTGGGAGGTTTGGAGGTTCTTCACTTTCATAATCTTTGTTAACTTGCAATATTATGTACTTGAAAGCCTAGAAAGACTGTTTATTATTAAAATTATTTTATCATTATATGTCACTATTTAGATTATTCATAAATGACTCAATGATTGGGGGTTCGATTTCATGTGGCTAAAAATTGTTTTCACTTCTCCATACTGATAGGAATTGACTTTAGGCACTCACCACAAATAACAGAATGAAATGGCTTTACAGTTCTCTCTGACTGCTAAGTGTTATTAATTAACCTACATTAAGAATTTATTTAATATAATTTATAACCTAAATTAAAAAAAAATCTAAATATACCTTGACATTAAATATACTAAAATATACATACCTCTTGTACAAATATTAAAGCCTGTACAGCATCATTTTGGTACTTGGGTTGTATGCTGAACACAGTTTCCATCAGTTTTGATATATGTCTTGGATTATCAGCACCATATGTTAAACACAAGTCCCATAATACCGGTATTGTAAATATGAAATTATCGTAAATTACATCTGCCAAGTACTCTTTAGACATCCATTGAGACTGAAATTAGAAGATCAATTAAATTGATGATGATGATGAAACATATTTTCACTGCATGGTAAAAAAAATATACCTCAAGTTACATATTATTTATTTTTAAACATTTGTGTAACTCACCTTACTTTCTTTATTAGTGACAAGTCTACTAAATACAACTAAAACATGTCTTCTAATATCTTCATATAATTTCTGTATATCTTTGCTATCATATAATTCAATATATGGGGGATTTGCTTCTTGTATAAAGGAAACTATTGCATCCATACATTGAGGATGATATAATACAGTACTCCAAAACCTAAAAATATCAATTAAGTTATAAATATATACACTAAGTAAATAAAAATATAATTCAAAGAATGGTTTTTTTTACCTATGATGCTCTAATTTAAGCAACCATTTCAGATTCCCTAAAAACAAATTCATTTTAGTTTTCCAGGCATCTACTGAACCAAGTAACAGGTCAGGGCCATATGGAGGCCTTTCATATTGTATAAAATCTTTTTTAACCACCCAATATGGATCCTTTAAAACAAATATCCTTCTTAAAAATTTAATAAAATCAATATTAGTAACAAAATAATATAAACTGAACTTTGGTTTTATATGAACAATTGTGCAACATGTTGTAAATCGTAAAATATATAAATCTATTTTCTTACATCAATAATACAAAATACAATAAAAATAGGATCATACCAAAGCCTTTATATGTTGTATTACACCAGTATTTGTTAAGGATATTGTCACATTTTCTACAGGAAAATTATTAGGATTCTGAAACATCATCAAAATCTTTACTTATGTGGCGAATATCAAGCATATTAAAAATAATAAGAATGGTTTAAAATATATAACGTACGGCAAAATCGATCTTTACGCTGTCTTTGTTCATTATTGTAAAATATTTAATTGTAGAAAGAAGAAATGATTAAATCACAATTTTATTAAAGCACTATTCGGGTATTCGGTGAAATATTAAAAAATATTTCGTTGCATGTCATCTGGCAGTGACATTTTTTGACATATAATGTCAAACTATGTTCTGTCATATTCATATGTGATGAAAAATTGAAAACTTTTACAGACATGTATAAGTATAAAATGTAAACACTAAACTAATCTATGTACTTTACCGTATGATTTATTTCGTAACGTAGATATTATTGGGAAGTACATAATTAACGCTATCGCCAGTTACGTTGCCAGTATACGTCTATGAATTAAAGATATACATATAAATGATGATATGTAAAAAATACGCAATAGTAGAGGATAAAAACTATGACGAAAATTTTATTTTTATAAAAGTAATATTTTTGTTAATTATAAAATATAATTTACAATTAATCCAGATCTTGCCATTATTACGTCACTGTCGACAAAAAATAAAATTATACATTTTTAAATACGTGCTTCATAGTCATAGTCGTAGTCTGAAAATTATATTTATATTTTACGTATGATTCAAAAATATATTTCCTTTAGATTTATTATTCTCTAAATGTAAAATATCTATTAAAAATGACATTCTGCAATTGTCACTGTCGGTTCTGTCTTATTTCTACCGTTATCTGAAGTTTCAAATTTAAACCATTGATTATTGAAGACAAAGTAAACAAAACTATTAAAGACAATTTTTAACGATTAAGTTTAATAACTTAAATTTATAACATGTAAATTTTGAAAACTAAACGAATACTGATAGTGTCTTAAATAACTTCATTATTTTTTAAAATTACTACTGACCTTTTATACGTAAATAGAATTCAAATAATTTCAATAACAAAGTGTTTTCCTGATTTTGGCACGTTCGGAAGGGCATAATCGAAGAACCATATCACACTTCCTATTTTTGGTAAAAGTGTGATGTATCACGGATAGAGTAATATTAATGTCCTCAAAAATGAAAAAAGCCGATGCCGATCCCAAAGTTAAAAAAACGCTGCTTAGAAATTATGAATCGAGAATACGGTCACAACATAAGGGGGTTCATGACGTTGATGCGGGTCCTTCGAAGACGAGTAAAAAAATATCAAGCAAACATTTTATACAGAAAGATAATCTTAATGAGCCTAAGTTATGCTCAAGTGAAGCTTTAGCATACTACCTATGTGATGTACGAAAAACTGTACCACCACCACCACTTTCTCCGGAAGATTTAAACATTGATAGAGCCCAAATTAGTGCTAAGGTATGATGATTTCTATAATTTCATGGTTCATGCTTTACCCTGAGTAAAGTATTAGATTTATTAAGAAATTCTTTTGATCATTTTCTGCCCATATTTGAGATATTTGAACATATTGAGTGTCAGAATGTCCATATTGAGTTCTCAGTTCTCATTGAGTTGCCACTTGAGAGGAATTGGTATAGAAATAATTTAAATATTAAAATTCCTTTGCATGCCATGCATGCCGGGCATTGAAAAAGAAACTTTTTCAATGCCCTTACAGCCTTAATATAAAAATTCTCAACATATTTTAGAAATTTTACATTTATGTTTTAGTTTCCATCCACTATTTAGATTTATATTTTAGTATCCATATAGTAAATAAGAAATTAACAATATGAATTTCTTATTTACCATTTATACATATTTAAAACAATATAATTTCAATCTATTTATTTTCAGATGACAAAAAAATTGAATTTTCATTTCAATGATAGAATATATAAAAACTTAGTAGAACTAAATGCAGATGTCTCAAATGCACAAAACAAGCATGACAAAAGAATGTCCAAAAGCAAAACACCTATTAAAAAAGACCTAGAACCAAACATAGAAGATTTTTGCCAAGACGAGAAAGGCCAAGATATATATCCTGACATTCCAATGTTAAAAAGAAATGTTAAGCTAATAAAAGGTGCGGAAGGCGGAAGACTGCACAGACTTGTTGCTTCTTTTGAAAATTTATGATGTATAATTTATTTTATGTTGTATATATATTTTTTTACTTTATAATAAAATAAGTAGTTAAGATTTCAGATATTTATTTATGTTACATTTTATATTATATTATATAGCTTCAGATAAATGCTTTCTTTATTTACAGATGTTTTAAAATACTTAATGTTTTTTTTTAATATATTTAATATTTAGAGATTTTATTTCTATATTGTGCTATCTTCAAATTATTATTTTACAGGCAATACTCACTTCTGTGATATTGTAATTTGAAAATAGGGGGAAACCCAACACTACAGTTATTTCACAATGTTTAAAGATGAATCATAATCTATTCCACTTTATTTAGCTTCATGCTTTATCCTTCACATAGCAGTGTAGGCAGAGAAAATCTAATATCAGGATACTCTGCAGAAATTCAAAGCATTGTATGTTATGTAGGCAGGTAGAATGTAACAACACTTCCAGTGAGAATCGAATCCATAACCATCATGACAGAAACTGAACTGTGTCACAATGACCTGCTCTGATTTTATTATTTTTATTATAATATCATCATCACATAATTTTGATTATGAATGGTGGCCAAGCAATTATTTATCCATTGTCTTATCAGAAAGGGCACGTCAGATACGTCTCGTAATCTCTCGTAATATCTATATATATAAAAGGACTTGTCCTCACTGACTGAGGTAAGACGCACGCACAGCCGTAACCGCTGTGCGTAGAAACGTGGAATTTGGACAGATGTTTACTTTCGTAATCTGGACATCCACTAAGAAGGGATTTTGGAAAATTTTAACCCTAAAGGGGCGAAATAGGAGTTGAAAGTTAGTATGGAAAAAAAATTAAATCGGCACCAATTTTTATTAAATTTGAAATTCAGACTATTAAAAATATTTAATTGAACACGTGTTTCATCGTTTTCTAGAATTCTTTCCATAAGGGTGCAAATAAGGGGTTAAAAGTTTGTATGGAAAAATTCTTAAATCGCCACCGATGTTTATAAAATTTGAAATTTAGACTCTTAAAAATATTTCATTGAACACATGCTTCATGGTTTATTAGAATTCACCCCGAAATACGCAAGCGAAGCTGCGCGCGTCCGCTAGTTATACATAAAAATCAAATTTTAATTAATGTTTGTCTTAGTGATCAAGCTAGGGCTAGTATTGCACATCTTTTTGGTAGTTATTATAATTTAATATTTCTTGTTATGGAATACAAGTAACACAGAATCCTGTAATATAGTATTAGATGTTTTTTAAATTAAATAAACATATTATAAAATGGCAACATTTAAAAGCGATAAGATGGTGAACTCTGCACGTTATTACTCTGTGCTATAAAATCTCCGAACGCCAAAATCCTCGCTAGTTTTTGGTTCGACATCGACAGCGCGCCGTCGCGACTCGCTCGCTCTGCCAGAAAGAGAAGCCGGTCCTCTTCCTCTATCACCTGCATTTTGCCAATAATTTTGTTTCATTCAGCTGATTCACTTTCAGTCAACTTCCGAGCTTCAGATTGTGTGGTTGTGTTTTAAGAGCGGACCTCGATAACATTAATTTTAAATAAATCTAACATAACGATATTATGGCCGAAACGGAGATAATATCTAATAGTGAGAGTAATGATCAATTTTTTGAGGGTGTCGAAAAATTGATCGAAATATGGTTTACGCCGGTAAAGCACGCGGACCTCAGAAAAATTACTCGGTGAGTTATGAGTACCTGCTTTTTGGTAACAAAAACAAGTTTAATGCATCGTTTCAGCGACCACAGTACTATTTGAGGTTACCGGTAAAACATTTTTTCATCATAATTAACTCGATAAATACTTTCACAAACACTCAAATCTTTACGTAATAATTATTGTTGAAATACAACATAGTATGTGTCGTGTGAGATTTTCGCAATCGGACTTTTTTTGCCGACCACTCTTCAAATTGTTTTTGTTATGGAACCTTCTAGAATCAGCTGTTTCGAATGCCGGTTGTAAAATAGTGTATCGGTAACTTCGACTTGAGCTTGATTTTTGAATGCGTAATTTATAATTTAGAATAATAATTTAAATAATTACTTTGTAATTATTGATTTTCATTTTATAGAATATAATTGATTCAACCAACTTATCTATGTTGTACACTTAAAACATCACAAAAAGTGATTTTAATATTTATTCAGTTAAATTAAATTATTTTTATAAGTTGTCTATGTGTAAATGTTCTTCGTTAAATGTAGAGTTTTTTTTTATACAAAATGAAAACAATTAAATTAATTATAAAATGAAAAAGTTTTAAAAGAAATATTGAAGTAATCTCAGCAGTAACTCTAAACTAAACTACCCGCAAAATTATTTTTTCCAGCAAGTTCAACTTAAATATTATAACGACGCAGATTTTCAGAACTGGTTCCTACAAAAAGTTCTCGCAATCATTATAACTGCACTCTTTGATGGACCTCTTTAATCACCCAATTATTTTGCGTGTTTAAATTGAATAATTTTTTTGACCATTATTACAAAGTAAAGTTGCGAGGCCGTTCTTGGATAATTTTCGTGTTTTAAAATATTAATTACTAGTGGACGCGCGCAGCTTCGCCTGCTTATTTAGACTTTTTTCTAAGAAAAACACGAAACACATGTTCAATGAAATATTTTTAAGGGTCTGTTTTAAATTTTTAAAAAAGTTCTGCTACTCAACAAGCAAAGCCTCTAAAGTTCGACGGAAAGTGGCGAATGGGGTGTCGTAACACTAGGTTCCCTTTGCATACTGTGCTATATGTGAGATACAGCGTGGAAGTGGTATAATATAACTAATATTTAAGTAAGATTTGTATATGTTTTTCTTACAGCCAGCAATGGGAGAATGTATTGAAGATAGTCCGATGTGAAATAATTTCTTTCACACAGAGCGAGCAAGTTGATGCCTATGTTTTAAGGTAATTTGTTTTTTTGTTATTATTACAAAATTATTTATTTAAATTTATAAACAGTTAAATTTCTTCGCTCTGATGTCGAGGCAAAGGCAACGAAATGCCTACTAAATTCGCCGGAAAGTGAGGAACGGAGTGTCTAACACTAGGTTCCCTCTGCCTACCCTGCTGTATGGGAGACACAGCATGAAGCTGTAGGGTGATTTTTAATTACAGTATTTTTCTATCATTTTATATTTATTATAAAAAAACGTATTACTAAAGAAAAAAATAAACAAATGCGTAAGCTAAATACTTCATAGGTCAAAATTCTAATAAAAATCGATAAGTGTCGGCGATCGTCACTATTTATAAAAAAGCAGTGATGTAAACATAAAGGATAGACGCTGGTGCTATTTAAAAACACGTGGGTGTTGATTGATATACTTTCGTTTTCGTTTCGGTGTTTATATTAAATATTTAAAATAGCTTCATAAATATTATTATTTTTGATACTGATATGGAAATAAATGGAGTAAAGTAAATATCTAAGTTTGATAAAATGTCATATTTTTTGGAAGAAAAAAGATAATGGTAGAATTCGGCCGACTCAGCGGCAGAGTGAAATTTGTATTTGGTTTTCATTGTAATTTATATACCTACTAATATTATTTATAATTTATGTATGACCGTCACGTTGTGACAAATTAGAATTTCAAATAAATGTTTTATATTTGTAATATTAAATTAAATTACTTTGTAGTTAAAAACTTAACTTAGCTTTACGTTGTATTCCTAGCGGGGTAGGTAGAGAGAACGGAGCGCCAAAAGCTAAGATCTTTGCTTTTATAAGAATAACATCTATAATATTTACATTTGAATCTTTTTAAATAAAAGTTATATCAAATACAGCAAAGTTGACTTTTAATGTGAAGACAAACAAGACAATTGAACCCTGAATTACCCCTGACGGCAATTTATTTATTAAGCAAATAATTCTAAAAATACGAATAGATTTGCTAATCTTGCGCAATAATCTTGACTCGCGACCTTATCAACATATTTGATATTTCAAGATATTTCATTGAGAAAATTTTATTAGTAAAAATAGGCAATTATTATTAATTATCTGCTTATAATTTTTTATACATTCCTTTCTAGTAGGAACTAACAAAAGCGAAACAATTTTTTTTTTCAATACTATAATTTACAAAATATTTTAAAATAAGTAACAATAATTTTCATCTTTTCCGCTCTTGAGCAAAGCGCGGTTTTGAATTCCAACACACGACGCCTCCAGAATTCTGAGGAAAGTGAACGGTGAACGGAAGTATCTTAATGAGAACGTAGAGTCTTAACATTAGGTTCCCAGGTTCTCTCTGCATAACCTACCACCAGGCTTTACTACCAGCGTGAAGCTAAAAAAAAATAACAAGAAGCAATCATAAATCTTTAATATAAAGTCTTCCGTGTACAAGATAATATGACATTGTATGACGTAACGTAGACAAATTACAAGTCCGTGAGATCATATTTGGCAAACTTTAATTGTAGATTATCAGATTAAAACATTATGAGCCTATTGTTGAATACCTTATTTGTATAGCAGGTTAGAAGTAAGACAAATAGGTAGAAATATTAACTTAAATTTTACGCTGTTAAGGGATCATAGTTTATACGTACACGTGTCAATTATTTATATTTTCATTATTCTATTTGGGTGAATAGAGACATAGAATAAGGTACTATATAAAATTGTCTTATGTGTATAGCATATTAATAAACAGACTGACTGTCGTAGGGATACACTAATACCTCGATCTACGAATTAACTAACGAAAAACAGTAGCCATTGCGAAAATGTTTAATTTGTAAATAAATATTTTAAACGACATGAGAAATCCGTGGATAGAATTTAAAACGCTACCACGGAATGCACTGAATAAATAAAATTAATAAAGCTAACATAGCAATATGCTAAAGTAATAACTTTAAACCATCAAAAGTTACATTTTTAAATGAAACATATTTAATAATTCTTCAAACGGTAGAAACATTATCGACTACTGTTATCTATTTCTAATTTAAACAGTTGATTACCCAAACGTCTAAATGAGAGCCAAAAACCCGTTCTCCGCTGCTATCTCAATGACACGGTCTCCGTCCGGGTCTTGAAGATCATGACTGACGTGACGTGTTGCGAATTAGTCACCCCCAGGGTTACATTTATCAGGGGGTTATCTTCGGTAGTAAACTACGCGATCGGGCTCTACTGCTGATAATTAAAACATAATTATCTTATATCGTTGCCATACAGTTAGTCAATTAATATAATTTTCAACGCTAATTTCACATTAAACAAATATTTTTTTCCTTGGTATAGAAAAAAACGATAAATGACTATATTTACATATTAATCAATTAAAAAGAACAATGTAATATAATTATATTGTAGAACTTGTCGCTAGGAGCTAATTAGTATGTGTCAGTTACATATAAATATTCAGAGTTCACAACAACTACCCGTGACGCCGTGCCAATATTTACCATCTAAGATTATCTGATGATGGAAATAAACAGGATTTTTACGCAGACCAGCTGTTACGTGGTTCGGGAGACGTAGTCGTCTCGACGCCGCGTAGATGTGACGCTCGCTGGTGGGCTGCTTGCCAAATGTGATAGTGAAAGCTCGAACTATATAATAATAACCAATTGTATTACTATTTTTATGGAGTTGTCACTATTTCTTATACTGTTATGTTACGATTTCTATTTTTCGAATTCTTTTGTTAAGCTTCACCTCGTCACCGGTACACTGCATAGTAGGCGGAGAGAACCTAGTGTTATGACACTCAGTTCCTATTAAGACATTTCTGATCCCCACTTTCCGCCGAATTCTCGAGGCATTGCGTATGGAGTAGAGGAACTTTGCCTCGTTTCAGAGCGAATAAATGAAAATATTATTATATATTTAATTTCCTCGAGTGGGCATCCAACCCACAACCTGTCGTGTTTACAGTCGCACGTTTTTACTCTTGCGCCACGACTGCCCTTAAATTTAATTCAAAAGTAAAATATTACCCACTAGTGATTATGATTCTAAATATAACTTTTCATATCTTAGTAACACCGATAACGTTCATCTCAGTTTTTTTATATAAAAAAAAAATCAAAACCACACGAACACCTAATTTGACAGTCAATAAACGTCTGGAAACGTCCATGACCATCTGACACTGATCAATTGTCTGAAATAGTTTATTGTCGCTGTTTGTGTGTTCGTGTGTTACATTTGATCTCATCAATCTTTAAATGTGTCAATTGTATGCATTATATTCTCTATAGACATGATAAGCTTTTCCAGACTTCGGCGGAAAATGGGGAACGGAAGTGTCTTGATGGGAACAGAGTGTCTTAACACTAGGTTGTATATATAATCTGGTAATTTTCACCATGCTTTACATGTTTTATGATACAAATTAGAATATATTGCATACGATAAATTAATTATATTTAATGCTATATAATATAGCCTCGTGTTTAAAGGCGTTGTCCAATCGTAGCATAATTATAAGCCATGTTTACTATTAAGAAATTATTTTATTAATATGTAAGTGTTCGCATATCTGATGACCTCTCGCGTTTACTATGTTATGTTGGGCTTGGGCCTCCACGAGCTTGACTCATGATAGTCAGTTATCTCGTAGTATTCAACGAAAAAAAAACTATTGTAACAATTTTAATGAATAATTTTTAAATTTCCAGAAACTTCTCAAGTGATTATTTGCTTATCTTGTCTGTGATAATGATTCTGACTGCCAGATTCCAAGACGTTTTAATTTAAATATTCATAATATGAGTATTATAAGCATAAGTAAGATATATTATTAGTGAAATATAACAGAATATGCTTATATTTCTTTATTTTTATCAGTTTCACGCTGTATCCCCCATGTAAGAGGGTAGCCAGAGGGGGCGTAGTGCTAAGACACTCCACTTCCCGCCGAACTAGACTTTAGCCTGGCTTGGACTAGCCTGGAATATACAAATTATTATATTTAATAAGTGCAATAGCTTATATATTTTGATTCCATGGAAATCTTGCATTCTTCTAGTAAATGTTTTCTCGTTATTTATTGCGCATACAATGTGTACGTAACAGTGATTGATATATTGATAAGGGCTTCAAGATATTTTATCTGTGTTTACCGAAATATTTTTGTAGTATTACACTTTAAACGTATATTTTAGTTTAAAATTTTATTACGTTTTTTAAATTTTCTGTTCAAAATACTCTTCTTAAACCCCTCACTCCATCCTACAAGTCACACCCCTAGAATCCATGTTTTTATTTTCCATCTATAATATACGTACCTTCATATCTCACTTCATTGTTTACAAACAGGGAGAAGTGTAAAAGCTGCTCGCTCTCGCTGCTATTTTTGTATGAACTTTGAACTTTGCAACCCCTCATTTCTCATTTCTCTAGAACAAAAGATTTTTACATGTTTTAAATTGCTTAGCCAGAACTTTCTGTTTCATTTTTATTGTTCCATTGTTCTATTTCTTCGCTGAACCTAGATAAAGGGCAGCGTTGAGTTCTGCCACTCAACACGCAATACCTCCAGAATTCGGCAGTAACTGGGGAACGAAGTGTCTTGACACTAGTTTCTCTCTGCCAACAATA
Organism: Heliconius melpomene melpomene; assembly: GCA_000313835.2. Lineage (NCBI taxonomy): Eukaryota > Metazoa > Arthropoda > Insecta > Lepidoptera > Nymphalidae > Heliconius > Heliconius melpomene. Next base: position 310,538 of record HE671545.1, read on the forward strand.
ATGAAAGAAGATCGTATATAGTAAAATATCTTAATTCCGTTTAAATTCAAGTCGAAGATGAACTGCGCGTTCATACATTATGTAACAGACGAGCGGCTGGCGGTCGTGGTATGCGTCATAGCACGTGGTACTGTTGACACTAAACTTACTCTTATATTAATTAGTAATTAAAGTAGATCGTTGACTCTCATACCAATATCTTCGTTGGAGTAACGGACTTAGAGGTCATGATTATTGAAGCAAATTGTTCTGGAAAAAACTCATTGCAATGATAAAACGTATTGCGTTGTCAAGACGTTGGGACAATTTATATGATTTAGTTTGTTAGACTTTTGTAAATAATATTTGTATAGTAGGTATATAGTTTATATATATATATAGATCTATGCGTATCTTCGAAAAATTGCTGGATTGAACGCGCATTTCTCAAGGATCGCTGGTTTAAGTTGAACAGTTATTTTTGTACTGGATATTCTATTTTTATCGAGGAAGACTACCAGGCTCGATAAATCTCCTCCTTGAACACATGTACTTTAACACATTTTTTGTATCATTTCATTCATAATTTATTAGGGTTCCGTACCTTTTAAGGAGTAAAGGAACCTCAGATGCAAGGGCTAATCTAAGTTTGGCTCTGGCTAAGCTAAGCTTGAATTTCAGGAAAAGGTCAAAACCTTCAATTTTTGTACGGAATCCTCTGTAAAATGGATTTCATCTTAGTTATTTATAGGGGACGAACCCGCAGGAAAAAGCTAGTTAGTCCATGGCATTTTAATGATTTATATATATGATAAATATGCTTAGTATCTTTCTAGGAATGCCAAAGTAGTCAATGGTACTGATAAGCATTTCTTCTTACTTTGTAATTCATTATGTATAGAATTAAAGATGTTTGTATTAATAAGTTTGTTTAGGGATAAGTACTATGTATTTGTTACTGCAGTTATGCTAGCTGGGGTTTCTTAAAAGGAATAAAAGCAGTGTAGTTTGTCTAAGATTTGTGAAATGTACGTACAATATAGGTATATTTGAAATCGCAAGGAAGACGAATGAAATTAGATTTCGATTTTATATATTATTAGTTAGGTACACGCTTCTGTTTTAAATACCTGAGACGTATATTAGTATACCTAAGAAGCAATAGATAATTAGCATAAAATTACATTGTTTTGTATGACAAACTATATTAGTTTCGAATTACTAGTTTCAACGACCATGAAGTGAATCTAACTTGAAAATATTATTAATATATAATTGCATTTTTCTATTAATAATAAGTATTTGTATTATGCGATGTTTATTTTTAATTAATGTAGTAGATTTACTTAAATAAAATCACAATGTTTATGTTATATTAACCTCGTCTTTATATAGCCTATTGTACTAATCCTGAAACTAGGTCACTACTCACTTCGCCATTAGCAAATAAGGCATCTTTGTTAACATTTTTTTTTAATTCATATGAGACGTTTATTGTTCGTCCTCTCGTTCAGGTTGGAAAAAAAATACTGGAATTACTTTAATAGAAAAAAAATCCTTAGAAACTATTACTACAATATTTAAAATAAGTCTTATATTAGGTATTTAATAATATAAAAGGTCTATATACTAAATAATTCTAAAAGGAAATAGGATAGGCATTTCTGGAATATACCATGTATGCAAGCAATGCGTTATCGATTAAACAATATATTTCTAAGCGGACACTACGTGTTACTTCAGGGGAGAGGTTATGGGAAGGTCAAGGTGGTGTGTTCAGCGCACGCGCGGTGCACTCCACGCTAGATGCGGCTACTGGGAAGTCGTTTATTGCAGGAGATCAGTTTGTAGGGCCTTAGATTGTTTTATTTTGGTACTGTTGCTATTATTAGATATGTTTCATTTAATATGAGTTTATAAGGTAAATTGGCAGTAAAAATTAAATATTTAGTTCTTAAAATAATTAATTTAAATACATTAATTCCCTAGAAAAATATTGCATTTATATAAAAAATATTTTATTTAACTATTTTCTTTATTGATATTCTTACATTCATATTATATTAGTACCAAATTGAAATTATAAAGTTTAATGACATCCAAAACTCGTATTGAATACAAAAGAATAGTTGGTAAAAAGTCGCCTTGCTTCATTTCGTAGTCTAAATGACCTCAGACAGCTATTCCTCAAGGTCCATTGCACATTCAAACGAAGATAAATTGTTTCAAGGATGTATGAAATACTAATACATATTATATTTTTGAGAACGTCTCACACTCAGTAAGAATTATATTTAATCTATCTGTTTATATAGATATTAACTACTTTCCTATATAAAAACGTCATATAAATCTAGAAATAAGTAGGTATATTAAATTTTAATTACCGAACTGCCTTCCGAACCGGTGGTAGCTTTTTGTTCATATGTTCATTCGACGATTCAAAAGTGCTTATAATAATTGCCTATTTGAATAAAGAATATTTTGAATTTGAATTTGAATGTATGACGAAAAAAAAAATACAGTCGAATTGATAACCTCCTTTTCTTACAGAAGTCGGTTAAAAAATAAAGTTTCTAGAAATAAATTATAATTTTGGTACATACTTAAGTTGGTTAACCGACTTGTTTATCTCCTTTATCTATTCTCCTGTATTAATTTAGCATAAATAAATATGTTTAAAACAATATGTACTTTAAATACTGATAGCTTGGTTTAATAAATTAGTGATATATTTAAAAAAATATTGATTCTTCTACTATTTCCACGATTACGAATAATAAAATAAAATCGATGTTTTCACAATGTATAAAATTTAAGGATTTTTCACGTTTAACTCTTTTTCACTATTTTTCATTTTCAGTTGTAAAAAGTCCGGAAATGAATAAAATACTCTTATCTTTTATTTTCGCCACCTAATCTTATTTCTAAACCGGTGCGCTGATTAATATGAAATTTCCTCTACTTAATATGTACGTACACATAATTGTAGTTAACATCATGTTATTTGGAGACTAAAACATACTTTTATAATTATTTATGAAAAAGAATAACTTTTATAATCTATAAATCACTTTTATAGTCTTAACAGTCTTAGAAGGTTGTGATATACAAGCCTTGGAATATCCATACAAACTTTGCTCGTGGACCTGAGGCCGAAATACTTTCAGTTTTGGACTTGTGTTATTATTGTAAATGTCTATGTTCTAAGTGGATGTGTATTTATATTTTTGAACAGGCGATAGATTTAAAACTACTAATGTGCTAAAACATAATCATTACTTATTGAAATAATATGCATTGGCTTCGCCCGCGCGGCCAAATTACCAGATTATAATTGTTCGAAGGAACAGCAGGTACAATATTTTAAATTCTAACCAATAGTTTCTGAGATTGAACCAAAAAACTTCACTTTTATAATGTTAGTGTAGATTTTATTACTGAAATATTACATTGTATAGTAAGGCAAACATAAACTCTAGCTATATACCTATCGCCTTAAATCATAATAATATAAAACTCTACAATACCAATTTATTTTCATAGCAATAAAAAAACACGAGAACCCGTATCGCTACCACTGCATTACGAAATCATATTAACGTTATAACACGCAACCCGACCTGAGGGATTCCGTCGCGATCATTTTGCACTGCGTTCACCTTGGCATTGCTGATGATATACAGCATACATAGTAAATACCTACTTGTTTGTTCTCAGCTCACAGCGGCGCCCGATTTTTTATCTAACGTTATTTGAATTAGCTGGTAACGCAGTTGACGTCGTCTGGCTGCGTGACCCGGTTTTGTATAATGGCTTATCGTATTTCTTTATGTGTTAGTCTAAAAATAGCTCCCAATATCTATCAATATCCTCATTATTTGATTTATTAATATTGTTTCGGAAAATATAGCTGTAGGTATAATAATCAACTTAAAGAAATTAAATATTTAATATTTTCGTTACTTCGTGAGTTTAAAAATAATTTTTAGTTAAGTAAAGTTTTCTAATAAAACGCATCGTTCGAAGTGTAGTTTATTTATTCTGTTTAAAGTGGAGTGAAAGCCTCTTGGTCTATAAATGTTAAAGTTAGAAAGCTAGACTCCCAAATATTTCTTAAAAATCTTTTCCTCCTTTTCCATTACATGCTGATGCACATTATTTCAACTTTTCCTACCTACCTAGTTTTAATTTTCAAGAGGAAAGGATTTAAATCCCACTACGTTCAAATTTTTATACGTTTGCTAAAAAGTATTTTTCCTAGCTTTTTTGAACCATTCCTAACTTCTTTTATACCTTTTACAATTTTATTAATATTTTAATAAAATTTAGTAAGATACATAATGGAATAGGAATATATTTAAATATATATTTTTTGGATATTCTTTAATTTTTATTTTTAAATAAACTGTTATATTTTATAAATATTAAGTAGGTTAATTTTATTTATGTACATATTTAGTTAAATACTTAGTATACTTGGAATATTATTAAAGATATATTATGTTAATATTCTATAATTATTTTCCAATTTTATGTAAAATGTTATAAATATTAAGTAAGTGTTTTTATGCACACCTGCTTAGTAAGATACATAATAAAATGTTATTTACACATTTGTGATAAGAGTATGTATATTTAGAAATGTATAAAAAGGCGTAATAAAAAATTACTAAAAACTCTGATTCAAAGCATTGAAGCCTACGTTTAAATTAATACAATATGAAATATTTCTCTTAAGTTATTTGAATTATTTTACTTTTAATTCCTTTATAAATCATTAAAGAGCTAGTTTAATTTGACTAATTTATACAAGAATTAGTCAAACTAATTCTAAACATTGATATCGTATAATAATTATAATTACGCACCTGTCTATACCGTTACAAATGCGAATAATCCAGTCTAAGATCTAGACAGACGATCAGTTATTGCGAATGGAAACATTTCTAATTTTAGCATGGCGTCGCCAATATTGCACCGCGGCTTCCTGACGGGAGTGATCGCTCGCTGTGAAAGACCGTTATCTCATAAATTAATATATTTATTTATTTAAGAGGCTGTCGTGGCATAAGGGTACAAGTGTCCCGACTCGATATAATAATTATTATTTATTAATATTTTCATTGCTTCGCTCTGGCACTAAGGCAATACTTCAAAAAAAAGTTGGCGGTAAGTGGGAAACGGAGTGTCTAAACACTAGGTTTCATCTGCCTAACTGCTGTGTGCGGAATACAGCGTGAAGCTGATTAAATATTTATATTGTAATCGTAAAGATCGAACATAAAAAAACATTGTTAATAAAACTAAGTAACAAATAACTCAGTTTTTATCGTATGTAGGTAGCTCTTTATACAATTATTAATTTAAAATATAGGTTTCCATTATTAAAGGTTAAAAAAATAATATTTAAACATTACTTTTGTATATTTATATGATTAATATTACAAAGAATGCATTGTATTTTCCCTAAATAGGAGAGAAATATCGTTCCGTTTTTAACTTTCCGCCCTTTCAAAATATTACGTGTGAGTGAGTGGGAGAACTCAAACGCTACGATTCCGTTATTTCCATAATATTAACGGAAAGGATGAACATATATTTTTAAATTTATGACATTTTGAGTTAGACCATTTGCATACTGGCCTTCCTCATTTGTAATGCATATTAAATAAATATTTCTATTACACGATAATACAAATCTCTATACTTAATGTCTGCGGTGAATGTATAGATTTAATAAGCAGAAGTACACATATTCGATTTCCACCACAATTATTTATGTGATTCACATTCAGTAATGATTGGCTATGGCGTTTAATATTGCTTTTGTGGTTTTTAATATATTTAAATAATAATGACTGTTACAGCGAAGATTGTGAGTTCGATTCCGGGATAATTAATATATTATTTTTTTCTTCTTTATTGGGCAGCTTTCTCTGTCACCTGTTGAGGTGTGGTTTTCTATGTTATATTTCTTTTTGGGCACAAAGTAAAAAACAGTAATATATATACACGTATACAACTGTATGTAAAGATAGATTATTACATCTTGTAACTGAAAAATTAATACAATATATTCATAGAATTATCTCGTAAGATAAACAATAAAAACTACCATTTTGATTTCCGATTTATGACCATTTTAGCTATGTAGTAGTACTACTAAATTTTAAAAATACATTCTTATATGACCACAATTTTTTAGTTCATACTTGTTGATTATATACGAAGCGTGTTTTGGCCACGGACAGACAGCGTGGTACGACACGTGCTTCTATACACGTGGTTTTTATATACGTAGTTAATGTATTTACATACACATCGTCCGCCATAAGTACATTAATAAATAGAAATAGAGATGTCTTTAGAGATTCAAGTGGATGCTCGATACTTTAGAGTTTATTTATTTATTTTTTAAAGCCGCAATGGCTCATCGGCTTCGGCACAGCATCTGATTGTAAATAAGACAGTCGTCGGTTCGATGCCCACTCGATGGAATTAATTATTTTTATTTTTTAAGTTTCGTAAGAAAACAGAAAACGGCCTTGACTTTCGCCACCGAACCGTAATGTATTGAAAAGTGGGCGGAAATTAGGGACGAAATATCTTAATAGTGGATTTTCTCTGCCAATCCTGTTTGTTATGCGAGATTGAGCGTGAAGCTGAAAATATATATATGTAAATAAGAAACGCTTTATTCATTTATCAATGAAAATATTTATTTAACACTTTATAAAAGTGATAAATAACGAACTTTATGGTATTTTTCGCATTTTGAGTAGCACAGATGTCCCATAGTCTATACTGTCCGCCTATTTTTTAAATTTACAGTATAGGTATAAATAAGATGTTTTTCGACCACACACCTATCTAAATATTGTGATGTTTTAAATAGGATTCGAACCAACAACTATTGCATTCAATCAGATATATACAACCAATCAAAAATAGAGTAAAATCATTAATAAAACTATAATAACATTATAACCAGATAATAAATAACTAACATTTGTTAGTAACAGTCAATACTACGTAAGGGTCCCGTAGTAGCCTACGTTATCTGGGACCTAATGAGCCTGGTGCATGTACCGGGCGCTATTGATCGGGGCCTGCGCGGTCGCTGCACGGGTGACGCAGTTTATTTACCACCTGTGCCTGTACGGCGTACCCGGGGGCTGCGGTCACGCCTTACGTATGTTACGTGACATGGTCACCTAGGTGATTATAGGATATGGTGTTGCCATCTCCAAAAAAAATATATATTTTATTTTATTTTATTTATTTATTTATACTGGCAAGAGATTACTTAAACTAATGCGTACTGAGCGTGTGATATGATCTTATAGCTGATTGGAGGATAGATTTTTAATAATGTTGGTATCTCAAAAAAATATGTTTAATTAATTAATTTATATTAGCAAAACAAAATATTACTTAAGTATTGCTCACTATTTAAATTTATTTTGCGAATCCATGATTTTAAACTTAGTGTTTATATCGTTTATTATATTATAGGAGCTCGAGATCGTGAAAATATTTTTCTCCCTTGAAATTAATGTTATTTTAGATTTATTCTCAATCAGTGTCCTTGATCTATTAGTCACCAGTTCAGTACATTTCCATTGCACTCACGAGTTTTACTTTGCATGTACCTATTAGCTGTTAATATATGCAACTACATATACTTGGATTGTTCCATTTACAATTCAAACATTGTATATTATTATTTTTAATATTTACTTTAATAAGTACTTTATCGATTAATTAATTATTATTGGCAAACAAGTGGTTAAATTTTCTATATCCTTGTTTCTTATCTGCAACGAGAAGCACACAATAACCCTTGTTTCTGTTAATCTATCTATCTATTATCTTATAGGAAGTCATATTATATAATTTATAATCATATAAGAAATATATTACATAACTTTTTAAATAATTATGGTTTCTGACTGATGATGATTAAGATGGCTTAATTGTTTTGTTTCTATTAATAAAATTAATTCTCATTCAGTTCTCTGAGGCCATCGTGGCGTAGGGGCACGAGTGTGTGACTGTAAACGCGTCGCTGTTGTGGATTCTACCCCACTCGAGTAAATGAAATATTTATTTAAATTCATATTTTCATTTTTTGTTCTGGTGTCGAGGCAAAACGTGGTGCTGAGTTCCGCAACTCAACACGCAAATTCAATCTGAATTTGGCGCAAAATGAGAAACGGAGTGTTTTAACACTATGCTCCCTCTGTCTATCCTACTGTGTGTGGATATAGCGTGAAGCTATAAAAAAATATCTTGTAGTCTTCAAAGGGCCATAATGAGCTATATTTTTTATTTTTGCCTATATTTTTTATATAACTGGCTAACAGTTACCTACCAGCTACGTGGGTGGAGGAACCCAAAATTCCTTCTTCAATCCCCAACAAAATGCGACAATAAAAAAAGTCATCGATTATTTTTCAATAATCATTATGGCTCTGGTTAGAGTTTTTTGTTATTCTTTACTGCGATCGGTCCCTGATTTACGAGTGTCCGCTTCCCAGAGCAAACGGTAATGTGAGATAACAATGAAACAAGGAAAATAATATCTTGTTTTAACATCATTCTGCGAAATATGCCTTATATGGTTTTTTTATATCAGAAAGTTGATGCACTTTTAAATGATAATATTTATAGATTTTCCGATTGAAATAAGTTTATTTAAATCGTGTTAAATTTATGTATTATAAGTTCTAGGCCGTTGCAGCGGAGGGGTACAAGCGCGTGATCGTAATCTCGATGGTTGTGGATTCGAATCCCACTCAGGGGAATGAATTATTATTTATTAATATTTTCATTTCTTCGCTTGGGTAACCAAGGCAAAAGCGTGGCGTTAAGTTTTGCCACTCAAGACGTAATGCCTTGAAAATCCGGCAGAAGGTGGGAAACGAAGGGCCTTAACACTAGGTCTCCTAGGTCTCCTAGGTTCCCTCTGGGCAGAGGGTAACTTGCTATATACAGTGTGAAGCTCAAATCAAATTGTAAGTTCTTTATAATTTATATAAAGCGTGTTGTATAATATACAACATGTTATGACAAACTGATACTTATATAATTTTTATAATAATAAAATTCTAACGTTAGTGCTATCATAGTAGAACAATAAACAACGTACGCTATGAGATTTTTTTAATAAGTTTTCCTTAACCATACAAACTTAATGTCATTTTGCTTCTCTATGCGCTTATTAAACTTTGAACTGATATGTTCGTGTGAAGCGGGCAAATTTATTGTTAGTAAGGTTTAAAACGTCTGGTGTGGGCACTAGACTATTTTGGGGTGGGCACGAATCCCCCCTATTTCTACGTCCATAGTGATACAGTTAGTCTAAGAATCTAGAACGAATAATTATTAATAAGGAATATTGAGCTATAAATACTCTAAGACAGACATGTTTACGCTTGTCCATTGTAATCAAAGTATGAGACAGATTGAGCCTCACGATAAATATTATGCAACAGAAAGATTTATGACTAAGAAACTAACATGTTCTCATTACTTGTTCGTGTTATTGACATTTACAACTTGATATCTATACTTTATATCTAAATAAGTACTCGTATAATATGTATTATATTCACTACCGCTAATTAGTACTGAATTAAAAACAGAATAGAATGTGTATGTTTTAAAATATATACTCCCTATAGAAGAAGCGTCAGCGGCGAAGCTCAACGCCACGCTTTATCTTGACACTATAGGGAAGAAATGAAAATATTAAATATTTCATTACCTCGAGTGGAAATCGAATCCACAACCTGTCACACGCCTGTGCCACTGTGCCACACCTGACCTCTTATATTTAAATATTTTATATAGTAAACAGATTTCGTATTTCCGAGTTCATGTAAGACTAATAAGTATATGTAGGTACTATCAATTATTTTATGTTAGCACATATCGTTTATTATCTTTGGTCCATATAACCTCTGCTCTTACAATCAATCCCAATTTGACCATCGCTCGTTTCATATAAAAAAAGACCACCTTTGACTCACGATTAGTTATCTAAATTGGTTCTAAACATCTGCGTTGTTCTTTTTTGTGCGACGGAATGACCATCTATTATTTTATCAGTAAGCTTTTTTAAACTGATGAGAGTTATATTGCATAATAGGTACAGTACCTAGTGATAACATTTTTTTTTTAAGTTGTTAAAAAATATATATATTAATAACTGATTTACGTAACATGTAATTTATAGACATGTCTTAACTTCATCCTATATCTTATAAAACAAAGTCGCTTTTTGTGTCTGTCTGAACTTTCTAACTCTTCTTCTTCTAAACCACCCAACGGATTTGTATGCGGTTTTCACCATTAGGTCGAGTATTTCTCAGGGAAGGTTTATATATAGTTTATTATTTGTACATTCTTATGTAAATTAACATAAATACGATAAATGTGTATAAAGTCCTACCGGCTGAGACACTTTGGCGCATGCGCTGCTTTAATGGTAAATAGTACATGAAAAAAATGTACTGGAGTATTGTTCCTCTTTATAAGATCTACAAAAAAGTCCGCGATGGCATATTCGTATCTTTTAAGAATAACGTGTAGTGATCATATTTCTGTCTAAAAATAGTAATTTCAATATATTTTTTATTGTGAGGGATATTTCTCCATAATGGTATTAATCCTTATCCTTTAAAATACTTTATTAATTTTCTACGTTAAACGAAGATAAAATTTGCTTTTTAAACTATTTCGAAATTGCGAATAGTTTTAGAGAAAAACGCATTTAATTATTGACACATCACGCCGTTCACACATCCACTGTATCGAGTCAAGTTTCACTTATCCCTTACTCTCACCATATAAATAAGTATATTAGTTACGTTGGCCATTTAATGTAGATCAAAACTGTCTTTTCTGTTTTTCATTTTAATAAGTACTTTAGAAGTTGTTACAATATCAAAAAATCCTTGCTGCGAAACGTAACGCGACGTTATGCTTATACAAGCGAGTCCGCCGTGCCCGCCTGCCTTACACGCATCGGTGGTTCAGTGGTAGAATGCTCGCCTGCCACGCGGGCAGCCCGGGTTCAATTCCCGGCCGATGCATTCTATTTAATTTTTGTCACAGGCAGCCACGTAGTGCTTGCTTTTCATCAGGGACAGAATACGCTCTTCAGCATTAACCACAAGCTCGAAAAAAAAACCCGCCTGTCTTTATAGCAACGAAGATTTAGATGCGTTTGCACGTATTGGATAATTCGAGTTGAATGTATTATTTAATGTCATTTAACTATCTAAAAATAGTAATTTAAATATATTTTAATAAGTACTTGAAAAGATTAGTATCACAGATATAAAATTACGGTACCTACTAAAAAATCCTTGCTGTGTAAAACAATTGGAAAATACGAAAATGCGGGTTGCATTAGGGCTTAATTAATTTTCACATTATCTTAAGTGCTTAGCAAACATACATTATATGAATAATCCAGTAGTAAAAGCGGGCGAAGCCGCAATAGGGTCGCTAGTTGGATAATAAATCTTGAAAATCATTTATTATTACAGTCTTGTGTGATGTATGTATTAATTAGGTAAATTGTAAATAATTGATGTGTAAAGTATGAAATGATTTAGAAGAATAACTCGTTAATTATTTTTGCCACAAACCATGTATCTAACATCAGCTCCTAGCGGCTAGTATTATGTGTATTATTATGCTGTGTTCCTGTGTTTTAAAAGTTCCACCACTCGCGTGTTCCATCAACACGCGAAGCCTCTAAAATTCGGCGGAAAGTGAGAAACGAAATGTCTTAACACTAGGTCCCCTCTGCCAATTCTGAAGAATACTCACTCTACTATTATTTTATTTTTCATTTATATAACAGGGTTTTCTCTATTCCAGTGAGAGTAGCATGTTCGTATCGCGTCGACGCTGGATCCTCAAGACGTGCGGCAAGACGACACCCCTGCGCTGCGTCCGCGCGGTGCTGCAGCTGGCGCAGGAGACCGCTGGACACTCCCGCGTGCACAACGTGTTCTACTCGCGCAGGGAGTTCGCGAGACCTGCAGCGCAGCTGAAGCCGCATGATAATTTTGATTCGGAGGTTAGTTCTGGAATTATTGAAGATAAGTTTCTCTATATGTATAAAGCTTACTAGCTTGACCTGGGGAGCATAAGATGGTGTAGGCTTGACGAGAGCGTTACAAAAAGTGATCGGATGTGGCGAACGAAAGTTGGGAGGGAGATATGAGATAGTGAAGATATTATTATAGGGGCAAGGGAGAGAAAAGCGAGCACACATTTTCTATTTCTCTTTCTTTTATAGTCAGTTTCGTTTCGCAAATAAAAGAAATCAAATACATGGAGATAAAGATGTTTTACTTTAGTCGTGTGGATTAAAGCAAATTCCTACTGACAAATTGTGTGGCGGAACTCAACGCCTGAGCGAAGAAATAAAAATATCAAATTTACCATTTCCTCGAGTGGGAATCGAACCCACAACCTGTCCCGTTTGTAGATACACGCGTGTTGCCTGGCCTCATTTATAATTACTTATTACATATAATTACTTTCTATTTATTTCATATTATACTGTTATTAAAAGTAAGGTAACTGCCAATAGTTGTTTAGTTAAAAATAAATTAGTGCATGTTTACAAGCAATCGCTTTTCGTTTTCATTTGGAAATCATCTAAATTACGTGCGTAGAAGGCGTTTTCGTGACTTATTTTCGGTCAAACGTGTGATAAAGCTTCGTAAATGTTCTTTCACATAGCAAATAAAAAAGTGCTACTTTATTAAAACAATAGTCAATATATTTTTTTGCTTAAAAGGTTATTAACATTTAATACATGATTTTTTTATTATGTAGACATATAATTATGTTAAAGTATTTATTAAGAGGAGTATATCTTATTTATTTAGATTTTTGACATTGCATAAATCCCATAAACATTATTGCAAATTTATTTTATTCATAACAAACGACTGTATTTGTAATTATGTCATAATTCTTATTAGTGAAAATGACGTAAATTACTTTTAATTTTTACGAGGAATTTTATAAAATAATTACATATTTATTTATACAAAATTCCATATTTTTTACAAAGTGTCTTAACACTAGGTTTCCTTTCTGTCACATTTTACATCTCTAAACTAATATAAAATGTTACCACAAATCATCTTTTCTTGGTATTTTTTTATTTTAGATATACTGTAAATAAAAAATGTAAATGTAAATAAAAAAATCTCCTTAAAAATAAACAATAAATTTTCCTTAACCTATTACTTTATTTTGTATCATATTTACCCGTTTTATTTACACGAGGAAAATCTTACAGATCATTAAAGAAAATTCCTTAAACAATTGGTTCCAATTAAAGCATATAGCTTATACAATGCTATATTTACTGTAATTAATGTAATTCATATCATTAATTCAAGCATAGTAAGTAATTTAAAAAAAAATCAATTTTTATGATATTTTAGATTGTTAGCTTGATTTACAATTAATTAATTTCGAGTAAAAAACGTCTGAAGGAAGATTTTTGTAATAATTTTTAGTCTTTTTATTTATATTTGTTTCGTTTTGATGCATTCTGTTATATATATTATTGAGACTTGCATGTTATTATAAAACACTCTGAAGACGGAGTTTGATCTTGAGATGCCGATTTCATTCATATATATATGTATAATTAATTTATTAGATTTCAGAGCGATATATAAATACGGACTCTAGTAAAAAAATGCATGAATAACGTAATCAGACGGCCATCCTTCGCGTTGCATTGAAATAAAAGTAAACTTCATAAAGATGAAAGCGTATCGAAAAACTAAAATGAATGCCAAAAATAACAACTAAGAAGTCTACAAAAACATCAATAGAATTATTTTAAACTATAATATATGAAGAACTATATTGGTTTTATATAAAAATATCACACACGTGAATTTAATGAATAGATAGGTACGACAAAAAAAATAAACTTATGAAGCTTTAGAAATCATTAAAACGGAACGGAAGTGTCTTAATGAGAAAGGAGTATCTTATCATTAGGTTCCCTTTGCGTACCCTGCCATATGCGGGATAAAAAAAATATCGTTAAACATGAACTAGCTATCTAGCATTTAGGTACTTTATAACAATAGAGACTGATACACAGAAATGTCGATCCTAAGAATGCAAGCGTCGCGTTGCTTGCTTAAGATAACACTAACGAGATTATGTATAAACAAACACACAGACAGATTAAAACTATAATTCTTAGGAAGTACTCGCTCTATTTATTTTTTATTTATATACTTGTAAACTTATGTACTACTTTATGCTCTTACGAAGAAAACGTCCAGCGTCGGTACTACCGCGCGAGAATTCCTATAAACTTTGAGCAGTTTATAGGAATTGCCTAGCCTAGGCTACGCGCTCATACGTCATACTAGTATTACATCAATGTTTTAGTCACTTTTCGTCTATTTTGAGTTTCACTAAGATAGGTGTTCGATTTTAACACTCATGTCGAACTAGACAATAAAGAACGAACTTTTTTAGATTCACGCGCTATCCCGTTTTTTACTCGTATATATTAATTTACCACAGTGTTTAAGGATTGAACCCAGGCCCGACCCGCTTATAGTTAGAGATGTCAGCCTGAACTAATTGTTAAGAATATAATAATTTTAATAATTTTTTGATGTCTTTATAGGTAGAGCTGTTGGACTCCTTCTTCGGAGACGGTCGTGCATACATCATGGGCCCGGAGAAGGACTGCTGGTATCTCTACACACTTCTGCCTCTGGAGGGTATGTTATTTAGTGTTTTATTTTACGTATGTATATACTCTGGTGTTAATAGAGAATAATAATGTTTTACTATTAAAGTTTTATCAATATATCATGTATATTGTGGAGTAATAATTGTTTCATTCAGTTAAAATAAATCATAAATAAATCAGCTTCACGCTGTATCCCTCACACAGTAGGGTAGGCAGAGGGAACCTTATGTTAAGACACCCCGTTCCCCACTTTCTGCTGAATTGCGTGTTGAGTGGCAGAACTCAACGCCGCGTTTTGCCCCGAAAGCAAGGCGAAGAATTATAAACGTTAATAAATATTTCAATTCCTCGAGTAGAGATTGAACCCACAACTGTCGCGTAACAGTTACACCCTTGTACCGCTGCGCAACGACGGCTATATTTCATTCAGTTAGGAGGGCTTTTATTACACAATTTTCTTTATGTAGGTAGGTAGGTTGTAACACAACACCGTTCTAAGTACTTATATCTTATCATCATAATGAGCATGGTAAGCGAAGTAACAACCGCCGTGTGTACCTACTGTCAGATACTTTGGAACTGCGTCATATTGTGCTGAAATACATAATAAACAAGCTATTTAAAGATTTAAACTCTGTCGCAAAATGGCCGATGTATCGGATAGCTAGCTATAAAGGTATAGTCTTTCTACTACCGCGCGTTATTTATACTGTCTCATAATAGTTCATTGTCAACTACCGTCAATAATTTATTAAATCAATTCGGTGTCAGTAAAGAACCTTCTGACTACAATATAAAAAAAATCTTTTCACGTAAATAATTACTTCAAATATGTGCAATGATAAATTAGCTTATAAACACGCTGGTAAAATAGGACAATCTCAGTATCTTCTTATAGTATTCCCTTCGCTTTTAAGCGAGAACTTACTATCTTTTTTTATTTTTGCACTAAGAAGGTCTATGCACTGACGACGATGATATGTGAAAGGTTTTTTTTCCAATACAAGTACTTTTAGTCATGATTTTCTAACTATATGTTATAATTTCTTCTCCAGGTACAGTAGACGCACTAGAAAAGGAGCAGCAGGAGGGCGCGGGATCGGAGCCCGATCAGACCATCGAGATCCTCATGTCCGACCTCGACCCTGAAGTTATGGACATTTTTACGCGAGTCGCATCCGCTAACGCTGCTGAGGCTACTAAGGTAAGGGTCCCCACGCAAAAACAATGGCATGGCGCGACGACAATATGGTTGTGGTTGCGATTCCCACTCTGGCTAATTAATTATTCTCAATTCCTCCCTTTGGTAAGAAGACAAAGCATGGCGTTCAGGACCTCCAATTAACACGCTATGTCTGGAAAATGAAAGTGTCGACTACACCTCCGTTTACCCGTGATATGCGGGATACTGCGTGATGATTCTTTCTTTACATTCTGTGATGAAATTAAACGCCTCATGACTTATAAATTCTTTCCAGGACTACTATGTTCATGTTGCAATGTTCATTTACAATGTAATGTTTTCCTCTCTCGTTTCCCATTCCAAATCTAAGAGTGTATCCCGAATTTTGTTCACTTTTTGGTAGTCACAAAAAATACCTTTTAATGTAACAGAGGTCAATTACATTTTTTTTAATAATTGCTAATCTCAGAACTAAAAATATTATGTTACAATTCTTTGAAATAAGAATAATAAATATATTTGTATTTCTACAGGCGTCAGGGATAGACAAACTCATTCCAGGGATGGTGATAGACGACTACTTGTTTGATCCCTGCGGGTACTCTATGAACGGAGTGGCTAAAGATGTAAGTGATAGTGATAAGATATTTCGTTATAAAACTACATACTTATCGATTATATAATACTCTCTTCTCATAAATTTATCATAAAAAAAACTTTTACAATCGATAAGTGCCATAAACATGTTATTTTAACAATTTAGCATTACAATTTCACGCTATTTTGACGAAACTGCTAGACACCATGTTGTTATCCTGTGACGTCAGTTAATCTTGCAAAAAAAGACGATCACCTCATAATTATCATGGCAGCTACTAATTCAAAGATCTTATAAATACAGGTTAAAGAGTTAAAAACTTCGATATGAATTTATTTATAACTGAAACTAACATTGTCTTTTTGCTGATTACTCATACAAAAATATAGTATTGGTAATATATTCGAATGTATGTGATGGCTTTAGGTTTGATTGCCATTCTTTTTTATTCTTCATTTACAAAGTAAAGCGCTTGAAAGATGTCTTTAGTAAAATATAATTATTAATTGTCATTAAATACAAAAAATTATAACTGATTTTATATTAAATATTATAATTTATTTTTGATCCTGTTAGTTATTTATTCCCATTTTTTTTATTTTAAAATGTAACTAGGTATAATTAAAAAATATTCTTATCTAATAAAAAAATATTTTGGTTTGTGCTACCAAAGAGAGATCTGGAATTACCATCTGTAAGTTGTCGTTGAACTACTCTTTGGACTTTGACATTTGGATACTCTTTACATTATTGGTAACGCCAAGACAAATACACATTAAATAATAATTAATCCTTTCATATAAATTTTTAGTACTTATATATAAGCTACTGTTAATGTTTTTGTTTCTTTAACAAAGCTGTTTGAGGCGTGCGAGTGGGTGCGATTCCTACTGGGAGTAATTCATTATTTTTAATTTCTTGCACTTAAAAGACTTTCCTGTTATTGTAAGCTGTTTTATAGGGGGAAACACTAGGTAATTTCTGCTTACCATGCTGTATGCGGAATAGCATGTGAGGGGATAGATGCTAGATAGACGTAAAGCTCAGTATATTAATATAAGGATATGATTTTCTTCCAGGGCTGCTACATGACGATCCACATCACCCCCGAGGCGCACTGCTCTTACGTGTCGTTCGAGAGCAACGTGGCGTGCGCCAGCTACGAGGCGCTGCTCGCGCGCGTGCTCGCCGCCTTCCGGCCCGCCAGGTTCCTCGTCACCGTGTTCACCACGCCCGTGAGTACTTCTATCACTAACACGTATTTACATCTATGTAGATAAAAATTATATTTTTTGTCCACATTGAGAATTTATTACTGAAAATATTTTCTTTGCTATTATTTATTGATGATGTTCTATGTAATATTTTCAGAGTATATAATAAAACTATTCCTAGTTCTTTCATGCTCCTCTATTTGAAAGAAAAACTTGGAAGCCGCAGGACCAAGATTATGACATTTGAATACTTGGTTCTAAGGGATGGCTTGTGTTTCTATTTTCCCCTGGTCCTTTCTATTTAGTTACTAAAAACTGTGCGACGCATAACTTAGAAGTATTTACATAATACAGATTGTTCCTCTTGTACAGGACTCCCCCAGCGCGGACGCGTCGCGCCAACTGAAGAAGTTCTCATCGCTGGGCGCGTACGAGCAGAAGGACGCGCAGTACTGTCGCTTCTCCGGCTACGAGCTGCACTACGCGCTGTTCGCCAAGTTCCCGAGCTGAGGCCACGCCGGCGCTCCGCCCCCTGCCGCCCCCCGCCTCGCACGTCCCGCACCACGTCGCGCGCCG